>PVKC010000888.1:38186-57644 GCA_004027635.1 Crocidura indochinensis | reverse complement strand
AAAAGGGGTTCAACCCCCAGAACTAATTATGGTGTCCCCAAGACCACCTTAAGTGATTTTTAACACATAGTTAGGAGATAGCACTGAGTATCAGAAGCATGATCATAGACAAAATGATGGCAATGACTCTATTACTACTATTACTACTACTACTACTACTACTACTACAACAACTATTACTACTACTACTACTACCACCACCACCACCGCCACCACCACCACCACCACCACCAGCAACAACAGCACAACCACCACCACTATTATTACTTCTACTACAAGAGATTTTCACAAGTACAGTGTTAAAATTTAAGAGTGCAGTGCTAAAATTTGAGTCCCGTTTCTATCTGTCACCTAGAGTTTTGTATAACAAGCATGCATGTACTAGACTGTGTTTTCAGCCCTCTCCATGTAATGCCTCCCCAGTTCCTTTTCTCATATTGCTTTGACTTTAGTTACTACAAACTTATAGTTAAATATTTGTCTCCAACTTCTAAGAAAACTCTTTTTTAGTATCTTTATTTAAACACCTTGATTACAAACATAATTGTAGTTGGGTTTCAGTTATGTGAGAACACCCCCCCCTCCCCGGCCCTTCACCGGTGCAACTTTTCCACTATCAATGTCCCAAATTTTTGGCATAACCAAAACTTTACTTCTCTCACAGCTGAGCACTTTGAAGTCCCACATCAAGGTGCCCCAGACCTTGATTATCAGTATTTTTTTCACTGCAGAACAGATATACCTGTATACAGAACTAATATTCCTATAAATAATTTTGTCAACACCTATCAATAGATTAGAAATGAGGGTTTCAACAGATGATTTTGCCAGAACACAAAACTTAGAGCCAGAGTGATAGCACTGTGGTAAGGCCTTGCATACAGGCGGGCCTGGAATAGACCCACGTTTGATTCCCAGCATCCCATATGTTTACCCAAGTCTAACAGGAGCAATTTCTGAGCACAGAGCCTGGAGTAACCCCTAAGTACTACCAGGTATGACCCATAAAAACAAAAAAGAAAAAAGACTTCTATTTTTAAGATTTTATTTTATTTACATTTCATTCACATATATACACATGTGTACATACATATATGAATCTTTCTAATAATTTGAAAACGTTGAAAGATAATATGAAACTGTGGTTTTCAAATTTGTTTTACATGAACAAGACTGGGTACTAACAATTGAAAACTACTGGCTAGATGATAATGATGCATGAAAATGTTAGCATATTTCCTAAAAAGTGATGATATGGACAAAATAGAAGTTGTAATCGTCACAAGTCTCCATATAACATTCAGTAAAATAAATCCTTTCCAGCACATAAAATAATGTAAAAATGACTGCAATCATTTTTCATCATTTAGGAATATATTGCTTATAAGTAACATTTCTCATATGCCTAGAAGATTTAAAGGTTTAAGTTTGTTTGCTTTTGAAAACATCCAGCAGTGTTTAAGTTTATTTATTCCAGATGACTCTAGAGACCATGAGGCCAGAGATATATAATCAATGCAAGTTAAGTACCTTACTTACCCTTTCCAGTATCTCTTTGATGCGAGGATTTTTTGTATTAAAGTATACTCAGATTCACTGTACATGAAAAGTTCTCAATTCTCTACTTAAATATCAGCAGAGGGATTTAAAATGGGATTCTCAGGGTCTGGCACATTTTCAGAAATAGGTTTATGTTGACAGTTGTATTTGCAACTTCCTTCTTTGGCCAAGTCATTATGATTTTACCACCTAAAAGTCTCTCAGCTGGATAATGACAATGTTTTAAAAATCCACAAGATGGGCCAAAATTCTTCTCTACAACATTTCTTTTGCTTTGGGCAATATATTTCATCAACCAGAAATGAAAAATGCTGTTTCTAGACAATAGCACAGTAGTAAATTAAAAGGGCATATGTATGATTTAATTTGCATAAAACAAAATGCAGGCAAGTTAGAAATTCTCAAAAGACCTTGAATAATTTTTTTGCTCAGTAACTCTTCTGCCAAGAAAATCCTGTGTCAATATCAAACTTAATATTTTGTTGGGACAGTGTTATTCATGAGCTTCACATCATGAGGAAATTATACAGATGCTTTGATATTTATCATGGGATGAATGGATGGAAAATATCGTTCTATGTAGTAATCCAGTACTAATATTTGACAGAACTGTTTAAAAGGTTGAAATCTAAAAAAAGAAGTATGTTATTCATTTTTTGACATAAATTATAAAAGATATTCTTAGTCGGGACCAGAGCGGTGGTGCAAGCCATAAGGACTTGCACATGCTAGCCTTGGACCGCTGTTCTAATCCCCCCAATTCCAAATGCTCCCCCAATCCAAGAGTGATTTCTGAGCACATAGCCAGGAGTAACCCCTAAGAGTTACCCGGTGTATTCGAGAAACAAACAAACAAAAAAGATATTCTTAGGCTCTTAGTCTACTTTTTATAATTCAGCATTTTAAGAGGGTTATTGAAATGTGACTGGTTATTTTCTGGGTTCCTTTTAACCTAATGAAAATAAAATATAATGGAAGCCACATTTAATATCCCTTCTTTTCAAAATTTCTAGTATAATGAGACTGAACATAAAACAATTAACTTTTCAATATTAGATTCACAGAAATCTTCTTAGAATCTTATTTTGAAGCTTTCTAGAAAAAATAGATTCATATAGCAAAGTGGCAGGCTAAAAAATTAACACGCAAAAAATCAGTGACCTTCTTATACACAAATAATGATAGAGGGGCCCAGGAGATAGTATGGAGGTAAGGCGTTTGCCTTTCATGCAAAAGGTCATTGGTTCGAATCCCGGTGCCCCATATGGTCCCCCGTGCCTGCCAGAAGCAATTTCTGAGCATGCAGCCAGGAGTAACCCCTGAGCGCTGCCGGGTGTGACCCAAAGAACAAAAACAAAAACAAATAGTGATAGAGAAGAAATGGACATTAAAAAAGCAATTTCAGGACAGGAGAGATAGCATTACTGTAGGCCTCTTGCCTTGCCTACAGCCGACCAAGGACAGTACTGGGTTCAATTCCGGACATTTCATATGATCTTCCGAGTCTGCCAGGAGTGATTTCTGAGCTCAGAGTCAGGAGTAACCCCTGAGAACTGCCGAGTGTGACCCCTCCCCCAAAAAAGCAATCTCAAACTTTGCTTCAAAAAATAAAAGAGGACACAATAAAAAGACATACACCCTGCTCATGGATTAGCAGGATTAACATCATTAAAATGTCAATGCTTCCCCAAAGCATTGTCTAGATTTAATGCAAAAAGATACCCATGACATTATTTAAAGAAGTGGATTAAACATTCCTGAACTTAATTTGGAACAATAAACACAAATAGTTAGAGCAACCTTGGGAAAAGAAATACAGGTGGAATCACTTTCTCCAACTTTAAATTGTATTACAAAGCTATAGTCATTAAAACAGCACAGAATTGAAATAAAGACAGACACAATCTCATCTCATTGGAATATACTTGAGTATTCAGAGAATGTTCCCCAGACATACAATCTATTAATCTTTGATAAAGGGACAAGAAATATAAAAGGAAGAAAGAAAGCTTCTTGAACAATTGGTGTTGGGAAAATTAGTATCCCCAGAGTTATGTTATGGCATCTCCCACGTACTTTCTCCTTGCCTTCCAGGGCTAGTTTGGTTCCTGTCTGTTCCCTGGTTTCAGCACTCACCCTCTCCCCACAGTTGTAGGGGCCTAGGCACTGATGGCACCTTCCTTGAGCCTTCTCCCTATATTTCAGGCAAGTTTAGTTCCAGTCAGTTTTATGTTTGCCTCATTTACCTTCTTCCCAGAGCAGTAGGGACCAAGGTTCAGAAATGGCGTCCCTGCATGCTTTCAGGACAAGTTCTTTGTTCAATGTGAAATTATCCACTTGAGTAAACATGAAATACACCCAGAAACATCTCACCCATAGTTGAAAATGTCTCTGTTCATGACACCAGGTATAGTGAAATCTTCATGCCCCAATCCCAGCTGGATTGGTAAAAGTGCATCTGGAAGCAATGACAACACAGGAAATGATCCACACAAGGTTAGGGAGATAAAACAGGTTCAGGAACTTCCACTACAAGCTATCTGCAAACAGGCTAAAGGTACCTGCACACAGACATGTTAGCTCTGAGTCCAAAACCTGGAAGAAGTCTCTCTAACTAGAAGTCTTTATTAGGAAAAGTAGGACCATCCCATGTGTAGAGAACAGGTAGGGGTAGAAGGCCAATCAAGAGGTACTTTCTACCCAGGTAGAGCAAGCACATGCAAAAAAAAATTATTCTGAATAATGTAAAGACAAGTTACTTCATTAGTAACTAGTAAATAAACACACTATGGTACAAAATTGTGACATAAAATACTACTCAGACTGGACAACGAAATACCAGTAAATATTGATACTAAGAAACCAACTTGGATGAAGTTTTATATAAAAATTTTATGTGAAAGAAAATCCAGTCATTAGAGATTACATACTCTAGAATTTCATTTATGTTATGCTATCAATATGACAATCTTAGAGACAAAGAAAAAGACTAGTAGTAGTTAAGAATTTACATAGGAGAAAATAAAGCTACTGAGTTTATACAATGGTATTATGGGAGAATTAGATTTTATGTTTTAAAAGAATGATATATGTTGCCTACAATGGAAGAAGTAAAATAAGCATATAGAAAAAATTTTCAAAGTAGCAAATACACAATCAAAGATATGGGCGCAAGGAAAGATCTGGAAAAGAAAAGGTACAATTACTGTATTTAGTGCATTTTATAGTAAAGATATAGAAGATATTGTAGTCATGCAAAATTTAATCATGAAAAAAAATTGATGGAGATTAGTAAGAGAACTAACAACTCTTACTCAAATACTTAAAATAAAAGTCTTTTTTAAAAAATGTACTCTTAATCTCAGAGTTTCCTCATATTGTAGAACTCAAGCAGTTTTAATTTTCATTTTAGGGTCACACCAGCAGTGATCGGGACTCAAAATCACTCTTTGCAGGAATCTGGGAGCTATGTGAATGCTGGGGAAAAAATTCTGGTTGACTTTATGTAAGGGAAGTACCTTACCTGCTATCACTTGACTCTGTATGTTGATTTTTTTTTTTTTTTACAAAGTCCTTGTCAAGGAATGGGGCACTGCCTCCCAAGAGGTGCCTAAAATGCCTGACATTTCCCTCCCCACAATTTCTAGTCAACCAAGACAATGGACCATAAAAAGACTAAGATTTTGATCAGGCTACTTGGTGCCTTACTGGGGTTACCTCTGATGTCCAAGGTTCAATAAAACCATATAGACAAATAGATATAAACCTTGAGATTTACTTTTAGCTACTATTCTTATAATTGAGAGTAAATCTCTGGCTTTGAAATATAGCTGAATTTGATCTAAATTGTATTTTTAACAACTGTTTTGACCTAAATTTAACCTATCATCAAAGAAAAACTAAATATAAAATTGAGGCTTGCTCTGCATGAATTCTATGCCTGGCACTATATATGGTCTCTGGTGGCACTGCCAGGAGTGATCATGCCCAGTTAAATCAGCTGGGTTTGACCCCAAAGCAAACAAAATTCAACAAAACAAACACCTCAAAGACCATTAGTTTAGAATTTGAATTTTCCACTCCTTTTTCCCAATTTATCTCCCCATTGAAGTTGTTTCATTTCCAGCCAACATTATTCAAATCTTGATAATATTATGATATTCATTGCCATTTTAACTATTATTAGTAGTATTTAATAGGCTAAATGTTATACAGAAGAAAACAGCTAGTATAATTTAATAAGAAACTTTAAGTGCCTTGATTCCAAATTCAAAATATTTATAATAAGCAGTTTAGATTTTTTATTTTGTTTTCATTAATTCCATATTACAGAATGCAACAGAAGTTTGGCATCTTAAGAGTCATTTAATTTGGGATATAAATAGATTTTTTGTGACTTTCAAGTTTTGTTTCTTATGCAAGTTGCCTTGTTACTATAGATACTGACAAATATTTTTGGAAAATTAAAAATACAAGTAAAATAATGAAGAGTTGGTCACACTGCATTTGCAAAAATACAGCCATAATGAAAATTTATACACACATCACAGAGGTCAAGTTTTTAGTTCACTTGATTAGTTCCGTTATTTCAAATGCTTCTTTTTTTTCTCTTTTTGGGCAGCACCCAGTGATGCTCTTTGATATGGGCTCTGAAATCGCTTCTGTCTTGGAGGACCATATGGGATGCCTAGGGATCAAACCCTGGTTGTCCTAGGTTAGCACGTGCAAGGCAGATGCTCTACTGCTTGAGCCACCCTCCAACCCCTCAAATACTTCTTGATTAAATAAAATTTCATGACAACTATAAAAGTTGAGCAATCCTTACAGAGCCTTCTGCAATCAATTTAGAATTGAGTAGTGAGTAAAAATGAATTTGGATTTTATCTCCTCTAAACGCTTTTCTAGTCCACAGGTACTGAGATAAAACCTTGTCAGAAGGAGGTAGGAAAAATTAAAAATTCTAATTCTAAAACTCACACAGCTTCTTTGTTTCAGTAACTTAAATCCTAGTGTTTGTCTGGCTAAAATCCCAACATATAGATGATAAACAGGACTACCAGGGTCATTGATTTCCTTGAGGGAAGGACACACCTGGCTGAACTCAGGGGTTACTTCTGGCTCTGTGTTCAGAAATTAATATGTGATAAAGGGGCAAAAAATGCAAAATGGAGCAAAGCCTCCATTTGTCCCATGAGATCTTGGGACAATTGGTCAGTAACATGCAAAAAAGAGAACTATTTTAACATTTCAAAGCAATTTGTAGCAGGCTAGCCTTAGATGTAAAATAGAGTATCTGTAAGGAGCAGAGTTTCTTTATCAAGTTCCTATTTCTAAAGGGAGAGTTATTTCGTATATAAGGAGCAGATCAAAAAGACAGGCTATGTCTAAGAAATGCAGATTTTATATCTGGTAAGTTCACAGACCAATGCTACATCCTGGTCAAACCTGAGGTAAGAGTTAACAAATACTCAAGGTCCCTTTAGAGATGTCCCCAGAAGCAGAAACAGATAGGCATTTTAAAGACAGAGAGAAAAAAATTGTTTCTAAGTGTCTTTAATTTGGTGCTAAGATGTTCCAGGTAAAGGAAAATTAAATAAGGCCATATTTGCCTGTAAAACACACAGCTAAAGGGAGAAAGTCCAATTATATGCTAGTTGTGAAGGAAGCATAATGTCAGTACCATAACACGAATATCAAAAATATTTCTCAGGAATTGTCCAGCCATCCACACTGGAGGGAAGCTTCCCAGTGGGGCTTCTGGTGAGATTTCCTTAGGAGTTTTCAAAACAGTAATCCATGTTAAGGAAATGGTGGGAGCTGGGGGTCTTGGCGATGGGAAGGTTGCACTGGTGAAGGAGAATGTTCTTTTGTGACTGAAACCCGACTACAATCATGTTTGTCATCACAGTGTTAATAAAGATATCATTTAACAATTATTTAACAATAAAGGACATGTCATCTTAGCTGACCTTCTGACGAACTCCTCTAGAAAAATAGAAATTCCTAATTGATGTCACGATAACCATAGACTATTCAAAGTTATCTAAGTGTTTTCAACCAATATGCTGTACATGAGGCTTAAGTTACCCTAGTTTAAATTTGTTAAGTCTTTATAAACTCGGAGTTAACTGGAGAAGTCAGAATTCTACTTGTGTCCTCTGTTAGCAATTCCTGTAAGCACCACATTCTTTACCCAACATCTTCTTAGTGAGGAAGGTACAACTAGTAACCAAGATAGAAAAGTATACTGGAAGAGAGTACCTTGGGATTCTCTTGGAGAGAAGCTTGGAAAAAATATATAGGGCTCAAGAGAAACTGGGAATACATTTTTTTAACATTTTCTGGAAAATTTTAATGGGAATGATATATCTCATTAAAACTTTCAACGACTTGGGGCCAGAGAGATAGCAGGTATGGTGTTTGCCTTGCATGTGGTTGACTGGGGCTCGGTCAGCATCCCATATGGTCCTCTGGGCAACAACAGGAGTAATTCCTGAGTGCAGAGATAAGAGTAACCATTGAACACCACCTGGTGTAACAACAAAACACAACAAATAACTTTCAAAAAGTTATTCTAACTGATGCATCAAACGTAAAGTAATTGTCAAAAGTATTAAGTTAACAATTCTTAAGGATTTGGCTAATTTTTAGAAATTGGACTTCCATCAAGAAAATGGCATTTAATTAATTAGTAAATAGTTGTTGTTTAACACAACACTAGATAATAAATCACTAGTAATATATCTACATAATTATTTTAATATTTTAATAAACTTGTTCATTATTATGATGTGATAGATCACTTGACTAATGGATTTGTTAAGTTGTAAAAGCTCTGAAGTATTGTGAAAACTTTACTATTATTTGAATACTATTTTATTTACCAGCTTTATGACTTGGGAACTATTTTTCTAAAATACCATTTTGCCCTCTGTGTGACAGGCAACAATAATACAACCATACTATGTAATTCTAAAAATGGGCTCTGCATATTAATACCTTCACTGTTTCTTTGGTCTCATCAATCCATGTAACATATCATGCCACATATGTGAATCATGAGATACAGGTTTAGTATATTTTGAACAATTAGAGCTCACCAACCTTTCAAAAATCCAATTGCTCTTAAAAATTTATTTTTTAACTTTAAATAGCATCCTCACATTTGAAATACATGTTGAGTAATATATTTCTTTTTATATAACTAACCAATTAATCAAATAGAAAAATATGCAGTATACTGTGATTATAACAGGTGGTCTGGATTTTACCTCCCACATAATTTTAAATTTAAATACATATTTAATGATGCCAGCAGTAAGAGCTTATTATGCAAAGTTTGTACGATTTTGAAATCTGATATAAACTAATCTCTATTCATAGAAAAAATGGGCTATAAATATGTTTCTTAGTCAAGTTCCCTGGAAAAAAACTAAATATAATACAGTGATTTTTCCATATTGTGAATTTATCTGTCAAAATAGTTCTAGTTACAAGTTTGTAAATATGTCACTAAAAATGCTTCAGTGAAATATTTCTGACACAGAATAATAGAGATATTGTCTATATTTAATCTTCACTCAGTGAGGTGGGAGAATTAACTAGGTATTGCTAGTCTGATAGAAAACTAAACATATTTTAATCCTAAATTTTAGAATTACTAGTCTGATTGATAATAGAATAATACAGGAAATACAAGTGTGATTTTTTTACTGCTCACAAACTCATCGATTCTGAATTTTACAACACATAAATGTAATAATATTAACCACATACAATAAAACTGATCCTGGAATAAAATTAAATTCTCACAAAATGTAGAAAAATATCAGCTTAAAGCTTAAATGATTTAAATGCTTTAAACATTTACTTTTGGTCTTGGAGATAGTACAGCCGATAAGGTGCTTGCTTTGTACTTGGCCTAACCAGGTTTGATCCCTGCTTTCCCACATTGTCCCTTGGACCAACAATAGTGACTCCTCTATGCATAGCTAGGAGTAACGCCTGCCTAAGTGTAGTACAAAAGAAAACAAAACTAAAACACTTTTGTTATTGTCAGGTATAATCAAGTCTATCTCCATAAGGAATTTATTGAATATAATTTCTTTGAAATTATAATTTGAAATCAGGGTTTGATATTATGAAGAGAAGAGTTGGGCCACCCATGGAGGTGTTCAGGATTTATTCCTAATTCTGTAGGTAGGCATCGATTCTGGTGGTGCATTTGGGCACCATATGTGCTACTATGGATCAATCTGGGCTCAGTCCAGTGCAAGGTAAGCACTTTGATCTCTGGTTCCTACATTCAGGGTTTTCATAATCAGGGATTATGAGGTTTTCGAACTATACCCAAAGCAAGGTTATTCAAACCACAAATTTATAATATATCTTATTTTCCAATTCTGTTGGGTGTTGGGAAACAGAAGAAAATCATAATACTAGTTTAATATCACTGATTTTAGATAAGACAGGTATATACCAAAATCAGAGTTGACCATTTGAACAGCATTATTTCTTTTTTGGGGGGGAAGGGGTTTCGGGCCACACCCGTTTGATGTTCAGGGGTTACTCCTGGCTAAGAGCTCAAAAATTGTCCCTGGCTTGGGGGGACCATATGGGACACTGGGGGATATAGCTGCAGTTTTTCTTTGGCTACCACTTGCAAGGCAGACACCTTACCTCTAGCGCCACATCACCGACCCCATTGAACAGCATTATTTCTGCAGAGACATTGTACCACAACAAAATATTTTCCAAACTAAAATACAAACTTATAATTACTAATCATCTAAGATGCTTTTCAATTTATGTCAAACAGGCATTTTTCCAAGAGTAATACAAATTCAGGGGCTGGAGTGGTAGCATAGTGGTAGAACATTTGCCTTGCAAATGGCTGAACCAGAACAGACTTGGGTTAGATCCCTTCATCCCAAATGGTCCCCCAAGCCGGGAGTAACCCCTGAGTGCCAACAGGTGTGATAAAAAACATTAGAATATTTACTAATATTTCCTTAAACTGTGAAACAAGGGAGCTATCTATGGCCATACACTAGTATTTTATTGTATTCTACCCCACAATTTCAACTTAGTTTATATTTTAGACTTAAACCAATGCAATTATCTCTTACTAATTAAAATGTCTTTTATTTCTGTTAAAAAATAAAAGAACACAAAAGAGGATACTATTATTTATATCTGGCCTATATGAATCACTTTGTAGGAAATGATATTACTATTGTTTCATCTTTATATAGAAATAGCCACTTTTTTCTTTACCTTCTTTGTACATATGATTCTATGCATTAACACACAGATAATGATCACATAAGCTATTAGCAGTGTCACAATTCATTTCAAAATAAAAAAGAGCCACATCCATATCCATCTAGCAAAAAATTGGCATATTGTCTGAAAGTTCACACAGGTGATAGGAATATACAGATTTATGTGTAGCAATTGGCAATTCAATTTGAGTGAATTTGAAAAAAAAGAACTAAAAGAAAGGAAAAGGCAAGGAGAAAGCAATATGTCATCTTAGAGAAGTTATTCTATCCTCTCCACCAGTAGAATAGCATCACCACTTTAAGGTTTTTCTAAAGAGGGGACAGAATTATAACACGGGGCATTTGCCTCACACAAAATGTACCCTGTTTCAATCCCTTCCATCACATATGGTTAAAAAAATCCCTTAAGAAAGTTATTTGATTTTTACTTTTATTTAAAAACATTTTTATTGAAGCCATTGTAATTTACAAAGTTCTTCATAGTTGGGTTTCAGACATACAATATTTCAGGACCATGTTATGACCATGCAGTGTATCTCTAGGACAGTATTCAGGGGACTAAGGAAATAATTTTGCTTTAGCTCCATTTTAAGGGTTCTCTTGTCCACACTAATTCTACTATGGTGAATTTTAAAAATGACTAATAATTTTGTGTGTTTAATTCTAGGTTTCAAACCCAACTTCAGACAAATTAGGATTGTTCTTTATCACTGGCCATCTTCCCCAGCTTTAATATTTTTAAATGTTACATTTTAAATGACATTGTCTTACTTATGTCATATCATTAGAATTTATTGGCTTCCTTAAAATCTAAAATAAAAATATATTGTATTTTATAAAAATGTTAGATACCAATTATTCATCAATTTACTGCATACATAAACTAGAAGAATTACAGAACATAGTTTCTCAGTTGCAGGCTATACTGTTCCATGGGGCACAGCACTTCAACCCACAATACTTCATGGGTAGGAACAGTGAAAACCACAAATGGGAGGTAATGGCCCAGATCTAGGAGTTCAACTTGTAGAATCGGGTTGAGGGTGTTACCAGAAGGAAACAAGATCAGAAGAGAATAGCTTGGAAAAGGTTGAAAAACACTGCTTTAGATTTATGTTCAATACAATTTATTTGTTTTTAGTATTAATTTAAGAAACCTCATTATATGAATACAAAATCCCAGTATAATGTAACACAATTTGAGTTCAAAGAAATTATATTATCTACTACCATAGATATATTACATTGGGTATAGAGCTTGCCTTGTGTGTAGCCTACCAGGAATTCATTACCTGGCAAACAAAAGACAAATGAGATTATCATATGTAATCATTACAATCATAATATTTCTGGCTCTAAAATATCTCTACCTGAAGGAAAAGTAAGGACCCAAAGACTTGAATAAAAGCTAATATTCTAGTACTAAGACAGAAGTGTCTCAATTTTGTGGAGTAATAATTTCTTAATAATTTCACACAGTGTTGCTGCCACAAAGTGAACAATTAATCATGGCAAGATTTGTGAAATAATAAAGTAATCTGTCTAAGAACCAATACATACTTCCATGCCTGCTGTGATCATGACCTATACTCTATTTGCAGAAAAATTTGGTGGATGGAGTTATGTCACACCCCAAGTTTTCTTCTGTATCTTCCCTCTTATCAATCTTAGCAGATTAGAGGAACCATATGGGATCAAATCTGGGTCAGCTGTACACAACACAAATGCAACAAACGCAATTATTCCTTCTGTCCTGTAGAATCATATATATATATATATATATATGTATATATATATATATGCGTAAACCAATAAAAATAGGTGGCATATTGACCACTATGAAAGCTTTCTCCTCCACTTTCCACTTTAATTGAAAAATTACTTTCTTCTCGTTTTGCAAAAATCACAATGTTGGTACTTGGGATAGTAATCACCTAAGGTCAAAGTAATGAAAATTATTAATAATTTCGAGATTTCTCCTGTCTCAACCTTGAGGGCATAAATTTTTACACGGTTTTTACATGTTCTGTGGTTCTTAGAGTTAAAAAAATCTATCAAGTTTCTGAAAATATATTCAAAACATTCACAGCACAATGTTGAGTATATTTATTTGTAACAAGATATAGATAGTACATAATTTTAATACGCACTGATTTAAAGTATTGTTTCAATGACTTTGAAATTATTGACAAATTGTGATAATTTAAAACAAACATAGGAGGAAATAGCTGGCCTTTTATCTTTATTAAAATGTTTAGACCACGGACATCCAAAAAATTTTACTATAGAAGTTTTTCCCAAATCCTACCTTGAGTTAGTGTACATTTACAAATTCAAAGTAACTTTCATTTTTAATTTTAACTAATGAGTTTTGTTGTTGTTTTTTGGGGGGCCACACCTGGTGACATTCAGGGGTTGCTCCTGGGACTCTCGGGATTGAACTGTGGTCCATCCTGGATCAACTGCATGCAAGGAAGAAAACCTAAGCTATGTTATTCTATGGCTCTGATCCCTTAGCTAATGATTTTTACAAATGTTTCTGATCTGAAAATATTTGTGATATATCCATTTTGTCATAATTTAAACTACAGATAATTTTAACCAAGATCAATTAATTTAATACTAAGAACTATTCACTTTTGTGTATTCCTTTAATATAGGTCTTTTCTTTTTCATTGCATGACTCTGTCTGATTTCTTTTGTAAAACTGTAAGCCGAGACCCTACAATGTAATGATGAGAATAAAACTCAGGTCAGCAGCATGCAGACAAGTGTGCAACCCACTGCAATAACTCTCTGGCTCCCCAAATGAAAGATTACTTTGGTTTTGGGTCACACATAATTAAATTTTGTAACATTTGTGGTAATCAAATAATGAGATTATTATGTATCTTAAATAGACTATTGATTCTCTAAAAGATACTGAAAATTCAATGTAATGACAAGGAAATAAGCACTATGAAGATAGTTTTTGTGTGTTAATTGTTATGATATAGTTCTAAAATTAGGTAAGTCTATTTGTACAGAAGCCAGGAAGACTACTGAAAGGATATACAATAAACTAATAAGAAGAGTTATATGTGTGGGAAAAGTTAGAATAGAGACAGGGACAAGTTGAAAAATCAATTCATTTCAATCCTATTTTTTATATTTTAGTCATGGGAATGCATGACTAATCAAAAAATGACATTTTAAAAAAATAGTGATTTTAGATTTCAATTTAATTTTGTTTAAATTTTGACCAAGGAAAGATAGCTCTCTTTCTGGAAATAAAAGTTTATATATCTCTAGAATCTTATCAGATGCATAAATACTTTTGGAATTGTCCTAGACTGGGGAAGTAGTGAAGGTGATTATATTCTAATAATACACTTTTATTTATTAGTTAAAAGGATTGCCACAAATATTCTGTTTTCCTTTTTCTCCTTCTGTAATAAGATATGTGTGGCTGCTCTTATTAAAATTGGTTGAAATTATGTACCTTTAACTAATTAAATATGAATAGAGGAGTCATGCTAGTTCTAGGCAAAGACATGTAATTGCCATGGCAACAATCTTTTATCATTGCTGAAATTACTTTAGAAGACTATATTTAAAGAAGTCATCTATTAACCTTGTTCTTAAGTGTCTTACATAGCAAATTTCCCTTCTACATAGTTCTGAATCAAATACTAAAGAAATGAAAAATGTAAGAAACAACTTAATATTTATTTGCAATAGGACTTCTGTAATAAATAGAGAATATTATCATCTGCTCTAAAAAGGCCAGGTTTACTTCATATCATAAACACAAATAATTCTTGTCATGATTTTATGACACTAACTGTTTATATTTAAGCCCAAAGTAATAAAAATTGCTGACTTGTATGATATGAAAATTTAAAGGAAATGAACTAATAAAACAGACCGAGACTACTCTCTTCATTAGTCTTTTTTTCTCACTACAATTCAAGTACAGACAACATAATTAAAAGTCACCAGTCCCTAGAAGAAAGATACTTTATAAAAACAAGATAATTTATTAAATTTAAAACTAGATTTTTTTTTGTAGGGGGGCACACTCAGTGACACTCAGTGGTTACTCCTGGCTATGCACTCAGAAATCGCTCCTGGATTGGGGGAATCACATGGGATGTCAGGGTATTGAACTAAGGTCCTAGGTCAACGTATGCACGTCAAAAGCCTTGCATCACCACTCTGGCCCCGAAATCTATAGATTTCAAGGTTCACCCTTAATCTTTTTGTTTGTTTGTTTGTTTGGGGGGGGCTACATTCAACAATGCTTAGGGTTATTCATGGCTCTGTGATCAGGAATCACTCCTGTTGATGCTAGGAATTGAACCCAGATCCACTGTGTGAAAGACAAAAGTTCTCCCTTCTCTGTTATCATCCTCCGCCCCAACTCTGAACTTTTGTTTCTGAGAAATGTGTTCACATCTTGAGGTGAGCCTTTGAAGTTACCACTCTTAAACCACAGCTTCTGAGTATTAATAACAAAATATTTTGATTAAACAGAAATCATTATCATGGTGTTCTTGACTTGTTATAAAAATTAAAACCCATTCTCAAACCCAGTATTTTATCAGGCATAACCACAAATTAATGTAGTTCAGTTTTAACAACTCAGATAAATTAAATGCATAAAACGACAGGTGAAAATTTTAGAAGAAATAATTTAATTCAATAGAGGCAAGAGTTAAATAAATTTTGATAAAAAATATTCACTGACCAATTTGTGCTTGGAATAAATTGGGACACATAGTTGAAAGTAAGTTCAGATGTGAAAAGGTTTTGAACTGGAAAACAAGTTCTATAAAAGCTCAAATCTAAAAATACACTCAGAAGTGCTGCTCATTTTAGTCTCAATTTCATATGGTTCAATTAGGTTGTCAAAATTAAATGAGGCTTAATTCAAGTCAAATTTCCTCCTTCAGATGCTGAAGATGAGAGTAAAGATACAGAGCAGAATTATAATATTCAAAGAACCTCATATTACTGAATATAAAAGATATTGTTAGCTATTCATATGTGTAGATATTTGATATAAAGTAAATTTCTATATATAGAATTAGATAATACAGCTTTTTTGGTTAAAATTTTGCTACCTAAATTATGAAGAGTTATGTGTTCAAACATGTTATCCACCGCTACACACACAAATATACAAACACCATGTTAGTCATAACAATATTTTTCTCAAGTCATTTCTGAAAATATGTATAAAAATTTCACTCAGGAGTTGACAGTGAAGTTTCCTGATTCCTTACATGAGACTGCTAAGGATGACTTCAGCAAACTTAATCCCATCAATGCTAATGGGCCAGAAAATGGCACAGCAAGGATAAGTGCAGCCCTTTTGCTTAACATTGTAGCCACGCATCTCCTGGCTCTTGAACCCAACCAAAACACGCAGTAAAAGCCACACTACAAAATGTTAATAGGGAAACAATGCAAGACAACAACATGCATAGAGAATGAAGATGGCAGTTTTGATGACTCAAAAGAGTGCCAACTACATAGTTAGCCCTCATATAAGGAGTGTAGAGTAGTAATATAGAGGATGCTTGTGGAACTGAAAGAAAGCATACATCAAACTGAACAGAACAGAAAGTTAGAAATCAGAAAATTTCAAAGTGAAATAATGGTACTATAAAACTCAGTAGATGAAATAAAAACCAATGGAAAGCCTCTCCAACAGAGTAACAGCCTCTGAAGACAGAATCAGCGATCTGGAAGATAAAATGCAGAGCAACTCCATGCAGCAGAAGAGACTGGAAAAGAATCTTAAAGCAAAGGATAAAACAATGGAAAAAATACTCAAAGAATATGAACAGATGAAAATAGAAGTCCTTGAGAAGTTCAACAGAACCAACATAAAAAAGATTGGAGTCCCAGAGACTCAGGAAGAAATCCCCAGGTAGAATCATTTGTCAAGGACATAATTACAGAGAAATTTCCTGAGCTAAAGATGACATGCAACCAAATCTTGCATGGGCAAAGAGTACCAGCTAAAAGAGAGCTGAATAAAAGCACCCCAAAACACATTCTAGTTACAATGACAAATCCCACCCAAGGGGATAGACTACTGAAAGCAACGGGATCTAAAAAGGAAATTGCATTCAAAAGAGCATCCTTAATATTTATAGCAGATCTGTCACAAGAAACTCTGAGGTCCAGAAAGCAGTGGTGGGATATAGTGACAAGACTCAATGAAATAAATTAATGCTTTGCCTAGAATTCTGCACCCAGTCAGACTCACTTTTAATTTGCTATTATCTTTCTATTTATTAATAACTTAATTTTCTGTCATCCTAAAACAAATGTATTATGATCAGTCATGTCAACTATGTGATACATTTTCTTTAAATACATTAAAAAATAAACCATATGATCATACTAATAGATCCAGAGAAATCATTCGATAATGTTCAACACCGATTTTCATTAAAAAAAATCTCACATCAAGATGGGAATGAAAGGAACTTTTTTCAATATAGTCAAGATCATCTACCACAAGCCAATGGCAAAAACTTTCTTAATGGTGATAAACAAATAGCTTTTCCTCTAAACTCTGGTACAAGATAAGGATGCCCTCTCTCACCACTCCTATTCAACATAGTGCTGGAGCTTCTTGCCATAGCGATTAGACAAGTAAAAGATATCAATGACATCCAGATAGAAAAGGAAGAAATGAAGCTCTCACTGTTTGCAGTTGACATAATAATATAGCTAGAAAACCCTAAAGACTCTACCGAAAAGCTTTTAGAAGCAATCGATTCATATAGCAAAGTGGCAGGCTACAAAATTAACACTCAAAAATCAATTGCCTTATTTTTTGTTTTGATTTTTTGGGGGGATGCACACCCATTTGATGCTCAGGGGTTACTCCTGGCTATTCACTGGAAAATCATCCCTGGCTGGGAGGACAATATGGGACACTGGGGGATTGAACAGCAGTCCGTCTTAGACTAGTGCTTGCAAGGTAGATGCCTTACATCTAGCACCTCATCTCTGGTCCCTTCAATGACCTTCTTATACACCAATAAGAATAAAGAAATGGACATTAAAATAAAAAACCCATTCACAAAATCAATTATCTTTTTTATTAATATTTTTATTTAAACACCTTGATTACAAATATTTTTGTATTGGGGTTTTGGTCATGTAAAGAACACCCCCTACACTAGTGCAACATTTCCATCACCAATGTCCCAAATCTCCCACATTCCCACTTCAACCCTGTCTGTACTTGAGACAGGCTTTTTACTTTCCTCATTCATTCACATTCTTTGGATATTTATTAATGTAGTTATTTCTCTACCTACATTAATATCTACCTGCACTAATCACTCTCTGTGGTGATCTTCATGTTTTGAACTGGACCTTCCAGCCCTCCTCTCTTTTGTCTCTGAGAATTAGTGGGAAAATGTCTTTTATTTTTCTTAAAACCCGGAGACCAAACTGCGTCTATCTCTCTCCCTCTGACTTACTTCACTCAGCATGATAGATCCATGTATATATATATATATATATATATATATATATATATATATATATATATATATATATGTGTGTGTATATATATATGTATATATATACATATATATATATAAATTTCATGACAATCTCTCCTGGTGACTGCATAATATTCCATTGTGTATTGTATATGTACCACAGTTTCTTTAGACATTCATCTGTTGACGGGCACCTTGGTTTTTTTTCCAGAGTCTGGCTATTGTAAATAGCACTGCAATGAATATAAGTGTGGGGAAGAATTTTTGTATTGTATTTTTGTGATCCTAGGGTATATCCCTAGGAGTAGTATAGCTCGATCTTATGGGAGCTCAATTTACGGTTTTTGAAGGAATCTCCATATAGCTTTCCATAAAGGTTGGTCTAGATGTCATTCCCACCAGCAGTGAATAAGAGTTCTTTTTTCTCCACATCTCCACCAGCACCATTTGTTTTCATTTTTTGTGATGTGTATCAATCTCAGTGTGTGAGATGGTACCTCATAGTTGTTTTGATTTGCATCTCCCTGATGGATAGTGATGTGGAGCATTTTTCATGTGCCTTTGGCCATTTGTATTTCTTCTGTGTCAAAGGGTCTGTTCATTTCTGCTCCCCATTTTTTGATGGGATTAGATGATTTTTCTCATAAAGTTCTGTCAGTGCCATGTATATTATGGATATTAGCCTCTTATCTGATGGGTATTGGGTGAATAGTTTCTCCCACTTAGTGGGTAGCTCTTGTATCCTGGGCACTGTTTCCTTTGAGGTGTAAAAGCTTCTAAGCTTGATATTTTCCCATCTGTTTATCCCTGCTTCCACTTGTTTGGAGAGTGTTGTTTCCTCCTTGAAGATGCCTTTAGTCTCAATGTCATGGAGTGTTTTGCCTATATTTTGTTCTATATACCTTATGGTATCAGGTCTGATATCAAGGTCTTTAATCCATTTGAATTTTACCTTTGTACATGATGTTAGTTGGGGGTCTAAATTTGCTTTTTTTTTTTTGCAAGTGGCTAACTAGTTGTGCCAACACCACTTGTTGAAGAGGCTAGAAAGCTATTCTTTAAAGTAAGCATAAGAGTTTTTTTTTTTTTTTTTTTTTTTG
>PVKC010000888.1:22233-38086 GCA_004027635.1 Crocidura indochinensis | reverse complement strand
AGTGTAACAAGTACATTTTGTGTTAGTCTTGTTATAGTTTGGGTCTCATGATTCTATTGTCATTGATTATGATCATTTTTCTCCACTCAATGAACCTGAGACCACTTGGACCCAGGTCCACTTTTTACTTTTCTTTTCTCCATTTGTAGAAAGATGAGGCAGGACAAATGATTCATGTTCTAAGGTTCTATGAAAAAGGTAGGAACCCCTATCTAGAAGATATAAATACGATTTAAAGGGATAGATGTAAAAATAGTTTTTGTATAGGCACAGTAGACATTAGGGAGCTTAGAAAGGAAATTTCCTTGTCCTAAGAGATACATAGTGTCTCTACCCATGAAACATACTGTTCTATGCCATGGACATGTTAGTTGTTCAACCCCAAGGACATTTTTTTATGGTCCCAGGAAAAGTTCTACTGCTGTTATCATAGTCACGGTTATCATAGTCAGTCTTGTCTAATTAAAGATCTTGGTTTTTGCATAGATCCTAGGATGAAGCTGGTTTGTCACTGAATGTCTTCTAATTTCATCTCATTGTTAGCTGGCAAGGTAGAGAAACTTGTCCTTAATCAAGTTGTTGCTGTTTCCTTGTCATCAGGGTATAATATGAACCTATACTGTTTCAAGTTAGTGCCAGGAAGGCTATAGGGTCTCTTCTGGGAGTAATTTGATTCCTGATGCTGGCACAAGAAATTGTGCCAGTTCTAAGTTTGGGGTCTGTGGTTCAGGATTGGGCAGTCAATGTCTAATCATTTGAGGCTTAAGTCAAGTCCCTATGACAAATGTTCAGGGTGGAAGGTTGCTTGCACTATATAAAATGTATGGACTTTTGTTCTTATTAGATACATATTATTCTCTACATAAAATTATCCCATTTTAGTGTACCTATGCAAAAAGGAACAATGCCATATGACATTAATGGTGCATTTGGGCATAAAAGGACCAAATAGACCATATCAATGCCCTGTTTCTTTTTTTTTTTTGAGGGGGGGCACACTGTAGGCACCCAGGGTTACTCCTGGCTCTGTACTTAGAAATTGTTCCTGGAATACTTGGGGAATCATATGGGATGCCTGGAATTGAACCCAGATCTGTCCTGGGTTGGTCACATGCAAAGTCAATGCCCTACCATTGTGACATCTCTCCATCTCCTATGCCTTGGTTTTGACTTGAGTTCATACACCAAGCAAGATTTTTCTGCTAGAATTTTGCTAAACAGATCCAAAAAAGAAAAGAGGTTGGGGGAGCTATCTTTACATATGAAAATAAACACTAAGAATTATAACTATTAAGGAAATGTGTCTATTGAAACAAAAAAAGAAAATATAGATAACCCCTTTATGTCTTTTGAGATAGTCTGGAGGGGGATACAGTCCAGGGCACATTTTTATCCTGCACTGTGTGTGGTCTTGTGGAGTCTGAGAAATAGTTCACAGCAGTCAAAGATCCTTGTGGGTCCCTCTGGAGCCAAATCTGTTAGCAAGCAACAGAGTCCACAGTGAGGGGAGGTGGGAGAAAAAGGGTTGGATAAAATGAGTCAGCAGGAGTGCTGTCTGTAGCTTCTGCAGGGATGGGAGTAAGTCAGCATATGATTTTTTCTTACAAGTTTCTTCTGGAATGCATCTACAAGAATTTTTTAACTGTAATGATTTTTAAAATATGTGTATATGTGTGTGTTTGTGAATATGTGTGTAATGTTTAGGCATGTGTTTTGTTTTGCTTGTTTGTGCTGAGGGAGCATTTTGGGTTCTATTGGATTTGTATTCAAGTATCCATTCTGATACTGATATCAGGGATAATATTAGTTACTGAGGATTGAATCTGGGTTGTACATATGTGCAACACAAGTGTCCTGTGCCTTATATTATCTCTCTAGCCCTTAAAAATATATTTTAATACATCATGCTAGCTTCATAAGTTCTTAAAATATAACTTTTTCTTTTATCAAGGAATCTATTTTTGAAAATGTACTAGAATGAAATTAAAGGTGGAAGATTTGTAGAGTACTTTAAGATACAAGAAACAGATATTAGAATCTACTTTTTCTTTGGTCAAAAATTTTGATTTCAGAGGCCAACAAATCGTGATAATTTGATATCTAGCCTCTCCTTTAATTATAGCCTAATTCACTTAGTTTTTCTAATTGTAATTCTTCTGTGTTGGGCTGTTACAAATGTAAAAGTTATAACATAATATTTTATAGAGTTATAGTACTTACACACATAACATATCATACCAGCAAAACTTACTAGAATATGCAAGAACTTCTTTGTTGTGGATATTTATAATGGCAAGTGTGAGTGATACCTTTAGTAACAAATCATCTGTTTTTAGTATTTTTTTCCTTTCTTTCATTTAAATTAGTGTTTATAACCTTAACAGTGCTACAAAATAAACCCTTTCATTATCCTGGTTTCCTATTGATTGGCATTCCTGTTCTAGAGAACCACAGCTCATTTTCAGCAAATAGCATTAAATAGTTCATTTTCTTCCTTCTTGCTCTTCAAAGTATTAATTGATTTCCTCTTCCATTAGAATTTATGAGAAGTAGATTTCACTGCTGTCCTTCAAATTCTCAATGGGACGTGTTTCAAGTATATGGTGCTCTTTCAGTTTCAAGTTCATATTTTTCACATTTCTGGATTTAATGAAATAGATACACTTAATAGAATTCTGAAATTCAGAAAACATGCTGTCTAGCCAAGATTCAGGAAGTTGAAATTCCAAAAGGCAGGTGTCTTTTTCATGATTTTAAAAATAACTGTTTGCTGATGGGCCAAATAGCACCAAATGATTAGATATATTTGTGTGTGTTCTGTATTGTCATGAATATGTATATATTTTGCATTAAGAAAGAACTTTAAGATAATTTCTTCTGTTTTATTTTTGTATGTATGTTTGTTTGCTTTGGGGGCCACACCCAGCATTCCTTGGAGGTTACTCCTATCTCTATACTTAGGAATCAGGCCAGGCAGTAATGGGATGCCAGGGATCAAACTCAGGTTGGTCGTGTACAGGTTACTCTATCTTGGTTGCTCCTTTCTTCTAATTTTGATATAGACATTTCCTCAAAATTGCCGCACTTCTCATATGCTCTGGGTTATACCTAAACAAGCCACTAGAGGGTGGCATTGTAAATAAAGCACTGTGGATAGGATTATTTAGAGATTATCATACACCTATCTTCTAAAATCCTTGTTCCAAAGTATTTTCAATAAAAGAACATACTTGTAGACATTATTGCTGATTTTTAGGTACAAATACTGAACTTTATGTCTTTGTTGAGTAACAAAGTCTATGATAATTTTATCTGGAATGCATGATTATTTTATATCCTACATATGTGTATGTAAATATAAATAAGTGAACAAAAATGCACTGTAGGGGGGAGAACTATACGCCATTTGACCTATACCATGGAAAAAGAGGGAGGACACTTTAAAATCTTAAAAATATGTTGTACTGATATGAATTAATTATTTTACTGTAATTCTTGAGCAGTAAAAAAGAAAACAAAAGAGTAACATATTGTATAAAAAGAAAAATGCTATGATGTTTGGTATATGTTATATATGTGATAATATGTGTGAATCAAACTATGTTTCATCTTCTCTGGTCTCAGACTTCTTTGAAGTCCTCTCAACTTGCTTTGAAGCCAACAAAGTCCATGTGATTTCTCCTGAAGAATTAATGGCCTTATACATTTTCTTCTTCAACTAAAATCTTTGATCTTCCTTCTTGAGTAGTGTTGTGTCAGGAAAATACAAATCATCTGTGACTTAAAGACTTTAAGGCTGAATTCTTATAATTTCCACTTCCTCAACTATAAAATATATGGGGGTTCTTTCTGCTTGCTTTGGACTACACTTGGAGATGGTCAGGGGTTCTTCTCGTTCTACTTTCAGGAATCACTCCTGATGATTGAGGAAAAATACAGGATCTCAAGGACTGAACTCAGGTGGGTCTCATGGAAGGGCAATTTATATTCTCTATACTATTACTCAGACCACTCTTTCTGGGTGTGTATATATGTATAATTTTCTCCTAATGATATGAAGATTAAATTATCCTATAATTACTAAGACAGGCAAATATAGTCAATGACCCATAATAGAAATTCCTTAAGTGCTTTTTTTCTTCATTATCACTTCTGTTAGTTCAATAAGAATATAATATTTTTTCAGAAGGTCACAGTCTCACATGCAAACTGTAAAAACAGAGCAATCAAGAACACACTATAACTATAGTCCCAAGGGCATTATTTGTTAGTGTGTTGTACTTATAGGAAAGACCATGTAGATTTTCTGTGTCTACTCTGATCTTAAAAGTGATTCTATTTATGAGTATTTAACCAAAGAATGACATAAAAAAGGCTTACTATTGAATTTAGAGTATTTCAAGTAGCTTGTTAATTTAATATAGTAACTACAAGAATGTTCTATAAACTCCACTCCAACCCTGGCTTTTATGTTGACCATCCTTTATTTCTCTTGACCATTTGACTGACATATGTATCATTTTCTACTTCTGCTCAATAATGACCCTGGGATTAATGAGGAAAATGATGGAATTGCTAATGAACTTAAAATTACATACAGAAATATATGTTAGTCAGACCAATCACAGTGATATAAAAGTCTTATATAGAAATTAGAATCATCTATAGTTTATACAAATTAGCATTTTTTTTTTTTTTGGTTTTTGGGCCATACCCAGTGACGCTCAGGGGTTACACCTGGCTATGCGCTCAGAAGTCTCCCCTGGCCTGGCCTGGGGGACCATATGGGGCACGGGGGATCGAACCGCGGTCGTCCAAGGCTAGCGCGGTAAGGCAGGCACCTTACCTTCAGCGCCACCGCCCGGCCCCACAAATTAGCATTTTAATGAAATGTAGTTATTTTTCAAGAAGTACATTTTTAGGGGTTGAAGTGATAGCACAGCGGTAGGGCGTTTGCCTTGCATGTGACAGATCTGGGAGGGACCTGGCTTGATTTCCAGTATCCCATATGGTCCGTAGCCTGCTGGGGGTGATTTCTGAGTGCAGAGCCAGAAGTGACCCCAGAGAACTGCTGGGTGTAGCCCCAAAACCAATCAATCAATTAATAAAGTTTAAAAAAAGTGAATTATTAGACAACTGGAAAATTAAGAACATACGTAACTCCACTTGTGCCCCTTCTCTTCCAATAAATAACCATTTCTCACAGCTGCTACAAATATTTTTAGTGTTGCATTTTCTGCTCTTTGGGAAAGTAGAGGTAACTAAGTGGAGGGTTCTTTTTCTTAATGTCATTAATCCCAGGCAGTTGAATTCCCCAAATACTTCAGCTTCCTGGAATCTTCTCTAACTTATGAATGTATTGCACATTTGAAGCTCTCCTCCAATCCTATGTTAGTATTTGCTTTCCTCCACAACAAAATTTACTTCAAAGGAACTTTTGGGAATCCAATTTCCTAAGCAGTATGCTCTGTACTCTGATGTTTGACTATTTGGGGATTAAACATAGTGATATTCTCTCAACTAAAAACAAGAATGTGTACCTTATTTTGTTACTTGTAAACTCATTGGAATCTCTGAGAGGTCTGTTTAAATATAACAAATATTTATGATGTGGAAATTGTGCTCCAAGATTATGTTTCAACACTAATACAGAGCAGTACAGTCTGCTGTATTGAGTCTAGATGTTCTTCTGCACATGTTTTATAAGATACTTATTTTAAATTCTGGGTTAAAAATCAGGAGATCTGGATTAAAGTATAAACTCCGCTTTATTGAATTAATCATCCTAGAGTAAATGACAGTGGCTTATTGAACTAGATAAGAATTAAGAGAAGATGTCAGAGAATGTAGATATTCTGAAAACAAACCTGATAGGAATTGTTGACTAAATAAAAGAGAGCTGTGAGATAAAGAATGAGTTGAAAAATTATTACAATATTTTTCCAAGGACAGGCAGAGAAAAAGGGTTTTGACTCCCTAAAATGGGGACTGGGAAATAGTGACAGCAGCAAGTTGATGCTAAAATCAGGAATTTGTGGGATCAGTGGCATGGCTGACATAGCTGGGCATCACTTCTATGTGTGAGGCCTTAAATTCAGTTCTTCAGTGCTACATGACCCCTGAGATTTTCCGGGATGTCTACCTCTCTTTCCCCAAAATAAGACAAAACAGAATTGCCAATTTTCATTTGATCCTGTTATTTTTACATACTGATTTGTCATTCAGATGGAAATGATCACCTGGATATGTGACTTTCAAATTCAGGAGGAAGATAAAAAACATGTTACCAATATAGACATGGTTTTTAGGGAAATTGGGGTGTTAGTGACAGGAGAAAATAAAAGAAGTTTAAGAATATCAAATACTCCAGTATTTAATCATGAGAAGCTTGTGGAACATGAAAAGGACAAAACTGGGGTATACTGGGTTCAAAGAAAATCATCAAGATAAGAGTTACAGAATAATCCCTACCAGGGATCTGTTTTATTGATTTTCTGTTCCCGGTTGAAATCAATTTTATTTTCAGTAAATTCTTCACCCCAAACTAAGGCATTGTTTTTAAATATATAGGCTTATGTCTCTTAAACTTGGTGTTATCGCTTCTTTCTAATGAATATCTGATACAGTAACACAATTCATTAGTCATACACTAATGAGGCCAAAGTTTACCTTGCAAAAGATAGAAATTACTTTCTAAAGAGCAGGAGCAAAGGAGAGATTTTAGAAGATTTCCGCCTACTTGAAAAGAACTCATAGTAAATCCTGATTTCTTACTTTCCCTGAGATCCATAGCAGCCAGGTGTTTCCTGTCCTGTCTTCAAAGAATTCCCTGCCAATATTTCCCTGGCATAAGGCACAAATTTAGGGAGTCCACAGACAGGATATGGGCAGTATTTCCCAAACCATTCCATTTTAATTCAATTACTGAGGGCTTGAAATGATACTTTTAAAGCAAATATTGGCTAAAGAACAAGTATAGTGAGCACAATAGTAGGGATATGTGTGTTTTTGCCAATGATTTTTGCCTTAGATAGATATTAAATAGTGTATCCTTCTAAATTTTTCCAACACAGTGTAGAATGACACTCCATATTTATTAGAACACATGCTAGCAATTCTACCTAATTTTTAAATACTTTTTATTGTGACCAAAGTGAATTAGAATCTTTCACAGTAATATTTAAGGTACATAGTGAAAATGTATCAGGACCATTCCGACCACCAGTGTTGTCTTCCCTCAACCCCTGTTCCCAACATGCATTTCATATCGGCCTCCTTTGCCTCCTAGACTGCTAATGTAACTGGTCCCCTCTGTGTATAGCTTGTTGTAGATTGGGTATTGATTCTGTTGTCCTTGATTTTGGGTTTGGTGCTTAAGTCTGATTATTTTTTATTTCCACTCAATGTTCATATGACTGTTTGGTCCTGGTACCATCCATTTCCCCTCTTCAATTAAAAAGGCTGAACACGATGATACAAGTTATGTGGTTGTGTTGGTAAATAAAGAAAAGAAAAAAAGAAAATAGCTGGGAGATATTCATCTAGAGGTTATAAATATTAATTTAAAAGAAGAGAACGAAAAAAAGAAAAACATCAAAAAACAAACAACAAAATAACAAAACTAGCAACTACAAAAAAGCCCAAAAGCAACAAAAAAAAAAGGAACCAAATAATAACCACTAGAATGAAAAAAAAGGAAGGTGGGCTGTTGTGTCATCTTTTTTAACCCCAAAGGAACAATAAATACTGGAGAAATTAGCAAGGGTATTCCCTTAGATACAGGGTAAGAGATACAGGGTTTCTCTACTCTTGAAGTGTACTCTCATGGGAACAAATACTGCTTCTGTACATGCTCATTTCCACCCCCAAGGTTTTTTTTATGGTGACAGGAAACTTTCTTCTCAGTTGTACATGATAAAAATAGACCTCTGTAGCTAAATGGCGTGGTATATGGACAAGAATAGGACGAAGTCTAGGATACAGTTTTTCTTTATGGTTCTAGAATAAAATACTCATCTATGACATTCTTAATGTCACCCAATACTATTCTGACAGTGCTCAAATATAAAATATACAACTGACTTGGATAAATCTCTGTATATGTAAAGCACTAATAAGCATTAGTGGGGGAACCCTCAAGTGAAGAAACCTTCATCTTTGTGTGGTCAATGTCTTCTATTCACTGCTAAATATACTAATTTTTATTTCATCTTTTTGAAATTTTCTTCTTGTGAATATTATGTTATAGTAAAATATTACTGTGAAACATGTTAGTTTCTGAAATTTATGTGTAAAATTAGCATACAGACAAAGTAATACACCACTATGTAATTCTGAAACCTTTATTTAGTAAAGCCCATAATTTTATCTGGTATAAAATAATCCTACACCTTCTTTCTCCCCACTGGTTCTTGGATACATAAGGTGGACACCCCAATTTTTTGCTTCAGTGCTCAATCATGTTAGATACCATATGCCCCGTCATTGATGAAGTGCCTAGAAATTGGAAAACCTTCCAATTCCAACGTACTGGCCTAATTTTAACTTATTTTTGAAGATTTACTTATTTTTTCTCTTCTCTCTTATATTTTGTTTTCCATTTCTTTATCTCCTAAGCTATTTCTTAGCTAATTATTTGTTTTTTCTTAATTCAACTATTTCTTAAGAGTTCAGACCTATCTAATGAGGTTTAGTCCTCCAACAACAACTTAAGAAGAGATCTCTAATGTCTGGCTATGTGGACATGAGTTTGTATACAGTGGACTCATCTCTGATTGCCAAACCTAAATTGTAAACAATCCATGCCTGTAGTGTATGTAGTCCCCCATATATTATGCTTCCTCCCCCCTTCAGAAATCCTTTCATCCTTTCTTCCCCCAATTCTGATCTGATATCTCTCCTTATATATCTCTCTTTACTCTCAGTTATTAACTCATTGGGTACCTAGACTGACCTCCAGAAAACACTACCCAGTTCCCACAGTGAAAGAACACCCTCTCAGTCCCACATCTTGTGTCCCAGCAAGAAATCACAACCAACACTCCTTTTGACTCATGATATGTGACCTTTATTCTCACCCCTCCCCCAAATGTGTACTGTTGTGTGCTACAAGATTCAGCTCCAGAAGGACCCCCAGCTCAAGGATATTACCTGATCCTTACTGCAGCAAATCATTTTTCAAATTCAACAACACCACGGTGTGCAATGAAAATGTGCCCTGGATTTCACCCCCCACCAGAATATCTCAAAATACTTAATGGAGAAGTCTATATTTTTTATTTATTTAATATCTCTATAATAATAACTCTTAGTGCATTTATTCCAAAATGTAAGGTAGCCACTTCCATAATTTTTTCTTTAATTACATTTTTTAATTTATTTTTATTTATTTCTTCTAACTTCATCTTCTTTGGTTCTGCTTGGTATGAAAACCTGGATAAAAAGTCTTCCTTGGAATAAAAACTCAGGTCAACAGAGATTGTGTAGCCTGTCACTCTTAATCCCAAATTCAATTGCAATGTAATACAGCACCATTTGCTTTTGCAAGACATACAAAGGGGGAAATTTTATGTATATAAACAAGCTGTTTTCTACTTGAAATAAAAACCCATACATTTTATAATACAGGAGCTCCTTCCACCCTTAACATGCGTCATGTGAATCTAACCTGCACTCCATTTGATCAGAAAATGATTGTACAACCCTAAACCCTAGATCCCAGACATAGAACTGACACAGTTCCCTGCAATAGCATGGGGAACAAAGCTCCCCCTGGGAAATTCCTAATACCTCTCTGGCACCAACCTTCGCCAGTTTTGGTATGCCATCCTGACAACAAGGAAACAACAACAACTTGATCTAAGAGCAGGTTGCCCTACTTCATCACCTAATGGTAATATAAAATCAGATGACACATCATCCTTTGATCTGTGTAAAAACCAAGATTGCTAACTACAGAAGACTGACGTTGACAACCATGACTGGACAGAAATTATCCTAGGACCAATAAGAAAGATTCTAGCCTAAGCTTTTGCCTAGGATTTGTACAATAACCAAATCCCTAATTCCAGAGGTCTGACTTTGACAATTGCTACTGATAGAACTTCTGGAACCATAATAAAAGATTCTATTCTAGATTTCGTCCTAGAATCTATGCAAAAACCAATGCCACTAATTACAGAAGACTGATTACAATAACAGTGATGGAATAGAACTTCCAGAACCATAAAGACTATATCCTATGACCTGTGTATATACCAAGCCATTTACCAAACAAAAATTCATTCAAAACCACTTGATCCTAAAATAATATTTATATAACATTACAGTAAATTTATTTTGAACCTAGATTTTCTTATGAGGAGAACAGATGAACATGTCTAAAAATTATTTTTTTTCCTAAAGCTAGCAAGTAAAGAAAAAGTTGTCATAGCATATGTTTAAAGTCCAGAGAAGTTGTTAAATATTTATTTGATCACTATATAATGTCCAGGAAAGCACACATGATCCAATAATTAATGGGTTCAAAAGAGCAGCAGAACTAAGACTGAGTAAAGCTGTTGGGTTCTGGAAGTTTTATTTTTGAATTACTTTAGGTGACTGATGAAATCTGTACAGCATCACAAAGCATATATATTTACACACTGAAGATTGCACTCTTTCAGGAGGGTTGCCCATCTGTAGAAGTAAGTTCACATGCTCAAGGAGAACCTGGATTGACAGAGAAGCAAACAATAGGCCCAAAGACTACCACTGAAACAAGGTTCTTGACAAATTCTCAGAGACATGAATCACTAGAAGACATGTCTTTGATGCCTGTTATTAAACTAACAAACCAGAAGTTCATAAGCAGTCTATGATGCCCAAAAGCATAAGTGCTTTGTGGGATATTGAAGTCATCCATTACCTAATAAAGCATTTTTGTACATGCTAATTGAGAAGAAAAGCCATATCATCTCACCCTACAAGACATTTTAATTAAAAACAAAGAAGTCACTAATCTCCAAGCGGACTTGGTGATCTATTTTATTTCTAGTCACTTTGACAATGATTAAAGTATTTGCTTTCAAAGTACATCACGAAGCGATTAAGGGTACCCTTGGTGAAGTATAAACATTTGATCTCAGAAGGATATGAACCAATATTCCATTAATACCTAACATCTGACTGTAAAAATATGTAAGACCTGGGGGGGGGAATTAGAAGGTTCACTGTTTGTTATCAGTTAGGCCTACAGTCGTTTTCTGTCCCTTATCTTTTTACTGCTCTTGTCAAAATTGTGTCTTCCTGTTTTCCTCAAGTTTCCCTTATCAGCATCTTTAATATATTAAGAACATGCATTTAAATAATGTGTATGTTTTGAAGTATACATTGTACAATATTTTTATAAATAATGAAATAAAACTTTATTTATTTTTCCACTATTAGGTATTTTAAATCTTAATCCAGGGTAAAAAAAAAATGTCCAGGAACCAAAGGAACATTATTGACCTAACTAATGTAAGTGCATCAATATTTACCCTGTCAAACACATACACAGCAGTGGAGAGATAGTACATTGGTTATAGCACTGCCTTCATGTAGTTGTCCTAAGTTTGATCTCTGAAATCACATATGGTTCCCGAATACTGCCAGGAATGATCCCTGGACATAGAGCCAGAAATTGTGCCTCCCAAATATTAACCAAATAGGTAAACTCCATTGTAGTTTACTTTGTATCTTGCCTCTCTATATATATTCTTTCTCTAACTTGGCAACTCCATTTCTCCCTTCTCTATGCACAAGAGAATTTTAATTTAATTTTTGCACTTTTGTTGTATTTGTTTTAGTTTTGGTCATTCCCCCAAATGCCTGGGACTACTTCCAACTACTGCTCAGAGTTCCATGTAGTGACACACAGGATGCCTGCATAAAAACATATGATCCAACTTTCTTAGTCACTCTTCCAACCCTTATAATTCCTTCCAATGCTCTAGGTTTAGTGAGATGGAGAAGACAGTGTTAAAAATTTGAGTAAATCTGAACAGCCTGTATAAATATCTAGTCACAGAAAAAGACAGTGAATGTTAAGCTATCTTGAAACTTACCAACCATGTCCATGACTTATAGACTTTGTAGCTCCTAATAAAAATATGGAAACTTTCTCATTCATAAACAAAGAAAAACAACAAAGTGACTGACAGAAAAATGCTTTCAGATTTTTCTTTGCTTTTTCTGGGAGTGCATAGCCTGTTACAGGCACACTGAAGACTCTATACTAAAACTTAGGGTGTATATATTCATGGCCAGAATCTTCCAAAAGTTTTCTCTTTCCACAGATATCAAATCAAAAAACTGCTTCCAGTCAGCGGGGAGAGCCAACCTTTGGTTTTTCATTAGTTCAGTGACCTGACCACAGCAGGCAGATGACCCCAAAGAATGACCAGCTCAAATCCAAGATGCACTCAGTGTCTGAATGGATGGGCAAGAAACCTGCAATAACCTGCAATAAGCCAAACCAGAATTCGTAGCCAGATGGCCCTGACCATATCCAAGCCCAATTCCTTGCGATTACACAGTGACAAATCTCCAAATGAAGATCAAAGAACGACCTTAAGATTAGTTACTGACCCAGAGCCAGCACTGCTGGAAGAGGTAAAATACAAAAGAAAACCCTTTAGGTTTCAAATAACCCCACACTTTCACCTTTAGTTTGTTATACTGTTTTTCCCTGCTACAATAACTAACCCATAATCCGCTTGTCTCTCATGATTCTAAGACTAGAATCATTCAATAAAAAAGCGAAGAGGTTAAAAAAGATAGGAAAGTTCATTACAAATGAATTATACAAAAGACACCTGACAAATAAATACTGGGATCATATGTTTGAGATATTCATCAGCCTCTGGAATAGTGCTGTATTTATCTAAACATTTTTTATAACAGCCTTTATTTTTTTCAAATGATTTTTTCATCTGAACATCTTAACTAAATACATTTCCAGAACATTTTTTAATGCTAAGTAAAGTAATCTACAGGTTCATTTGCTGTAATTAAAGTAATGCTAAGTCACAGAAACTAGTCTCTGAATTAGATCACAGAGTATTTATTTTGAAATATGTATGGATATATAAATATATGTTTATATATATTTATGTTTGTACACACAAAATAAAAGTGTTTCACCAGAATTTTAAAAACCAAATTCAATACTTATGTATTAATGATTTAGACAAACATGCATGACATACTAAAGATAACACAATGTCATATTGGAATTATCCAAAATAACCTCTATGAAAGAAATTAATTTTACATCCTTAAAACATAAAACCTTATCGATGAGTATTATTGGAATTTTCTAATCTTATTACTAAATGAACAAAATTCTAGTGATGGTTAATACTGGTTATATAAAAACAAGAATGGTATTTCATATAAGTGTTTCATACATAGAAACTATATTTCCAAGTATGCATTATTAAATATGTTTACCAAAAAATTTGCACTCCTTAATTTTAAGTCAATGTATTCAAAACTGATTGAGTAATAAGAATCTATGTATTAAGGACACCAATTAACAGCAACAATATTTCATATGTAAATATCGTTGAAGTATGAAGTGTGACAGAAAATATTTATGCCTTGTGATGGATTCACTTTCTCAAAGGAAAATTATTTTAGTGAATCCATTTGGCAAATAAAATGCCAATGACTTAATATTCTGTATACCTCTAATCCTCTCAAAACCTTACTCTTTCTTGTTCCAGTAAAAAGTAAAACAAATCAACTTACCATTTAATCATCAATAATCAAGTATTTTTAAACAATCATCATTCTTACAAATAATATATATAATATGCTAATATGCCTACATAACTTATGGTATATGAGTTAAATGAGTTGCTTCTTTCTCAGGCCTTTCTACTTATTTTAAATGACCTTTTAAATTTCTATTTAAATTATTAGATATTTTGCCTATAAAATGTCTCAATCAAAATTTATTTTAATAATCATCAAGAAGAGGTGCAATCTTTATTCTTAGATTTCTGTACAATTGCAAACTCTACAAGCATTTTCTAAAATTAAAAGTAAATGTTATCAAAATCAAATACACCTAAGATCTGAAAATTGGATCTTAAAATGGAGAGAAGATGAACAAAAGATTAATATTAATTTTAGCTCTCATGACCTACAGAACACTGTTTGATTAAAAACAAAATAATGATAAAGTGCATTTCAAAATATTAAAATATTGACATTTGAATATGAAAAATATAGGGTAAGGAAATTTGTTAGCAGGGCTATAGCAATAGTATAAAAGGTAGGGCACTTATCTTGCATTCAGCATACATGTATTCAAACCCCGGCATTCAATATATTCCATCAGACACCATCAGGAGTAATTCCTGAGTGCCGAGCCAGAAGTAATTCCTGAGCATCTCTAGTGTGACCTCCCCAAAATAAAGTAAAAATGGGTTCATTTTAGGTGGGGGGGAACAAAACAAAAAATGGGTTCATTTTAACTGAAAATATTTAGTTGCACACATAAAAAGCAAGCATGTTATTTAAAAAATAGAAATAGTGCAGAAGAAATAATACAGTGGCTAGAGCACTTGCCCTGCATGTGACCAATGTGGGTTCAGTCTCTGCATCCTATATGGTACCCAGAGCATCACCAGAAGTACTTCCTGAATGCAGAAGTAGAAGTAACCACTGACCATCATAGGTGTCACTAAGAAACCTAATACAATTTTTTTTAAACTAAAAAGCAAGTACCTATTTTTTTGGGGGAAGGGAACACCCTATAGTGCTCAGAGGTAACTCATGGCTCTGCACTTAAAAATCACTCCTAGCAGACTCGGGGACCATATAGGATATTGGGGATAGAATCATGGTCAACCATGTGCAAGGCAGACACCCTACCCTCTTTGATATTGCTCTGGGCTTAAGTACCTAATTTTTAAAAAAGAAATTTGCTGCAACCCCCCAGATATTTATGAGAAATAGATAGTTATGGGAAAGATAAAAGCAAAAATAAAATGAAAATCTGCTAGTAATAAATTATAACACAAGTCAATTAGAAGCAATAAATAGAAGGAAATTATATGTTCAGACACCCTTTGGTCTGTCCAAAAGCCAATATCGCAATTTACAGATGACTGGCTGCGAGAACCATGACCTGTCTATATGTATTCTGAGACCAATAAAAAAGCCCTAGACTAGGGTTTGAGCTACGACCTGCACAACAACCATGATCTCTAGTTCCAAAGGCTGAGACAATTGCAACGGAATGGGTCTTCTGGAAAAACAACGAAAGACGCTATCCTAGGGTCCATCCTAGGATAAGCGCAAAGACCAAGACCACCAATCACAGAAGACAGATTAAAATGACACTGAGGGAACAGAACTTCTAGAACCACAAAGAAAGACTTCATCATAAGTTCCACTCCTGGACATGTGCAGATACTGAGATCTCTATATACAGAGGTCTGATTTTATCACCCAGGACGGAGAAGTCTTCCAAACGGCACGAAAGCACCAAGGAAAGAGTAAATGAACCTGAATGGAGTCTATAGTTAATCCCATGGCAATATTCTCCAAGGGTGGGGAAACCTCGTATCTCTTAGGTCAAGAGAATTCCTTTTCGAATGACCCCAATATTTACTGTGCCTGTGCAGGAGGGGAACAAAAAGGCAAAAAGCACAAAACATTTTTTATTTTCATTTATTTATTTTTTTATTTACCTATCTACTTTTTGTCAATTTCTTTGCTTTGTTGTGGTTATTGAAGTTGTTGTCTAATTTATATTTATTTATTTTCTTTTCTTTTCTTTCTTTATGTGTTCTGCCATGTTTTTTTTTTTTTTAATCTC
>PVKC010000888.1:0-22133 GCA_004027635.1 Crocidura indochinensis | reverse complement strand
CTGCTTCCCAATTAGAGGGGGAAATAAGGGAGGTACCAAGACCAAACAGGTGTAAGACTACTAAGTAATAAGCTAGGTACAGAGGGGACCACATATTCTAGCAGCCCTGGGTGTGAGGGTGGAGGATATGGAAGGTAGGACGAGAACAGAGGTGTAGGGAGGACAAATCGGTGATAGGAATTCCCCTGATTTTATGTAAATATCTACCTAAAACATTATTGTCAACAATATGTAAGCCACTATGATCAAAATAAAATTATATTAAAAATATTAAGTCTTCAAAGACACTAACAAAAGGATTTATTTGAAGGTGACAGAAAAAAAGAAAACAGGAAAAGATGTTTGAATAGAAGGGTCCTTTTTTAGACATAATCTAAGCATGATAAGGTATCTGAGTCACAACAATAATTTCTTTTTTCAGAGACACATAGAATAGAGGGACTATTAGAACCCTAAATTTAAGAGGACTCCAAGATGAAAAGAACAAGATTTCAGAGAATTAACAAAATGTAACTTAAGAAAAGAAAAAGAAATGTAAAAATTAGCACCAAGAATGATTTGGTCAACAAATCAGAAACATTTAGAATCGATTTTTTAAGAAATTTGGAACAGATTTAGAGCTAAGCCTGAATTTTGCCTTTGATTCAAAGTTCTATTCTCAGAAATAAAATCTGACTCAATAGAGCTATACATGTAAAAGAAAATGACAAAACAAATGTCAGAAATTAAATATAGTATTGTGAGTAACCAAAAGGTTAATAGTCATTTGATGTTTGCTCTTTAAGATATACTTATGTCTATTATGTCAGAGGGTGTGGTGGGGTAGGGAGGAGGGAGATCTGGGAAATTGGTGGTGGGAATGTTGCACTGGTAAAGGGGGTGTGTTCTTTACATGACTGTAATCATACAACTATAATCATATTTGTAATCACGGTGTTTAAATAAAGATAATTATTAAAAAAAGATATACTTATTGTCTATTTTAAAATAAAAGAGAAAAATATATCTAATATTGTTAGTTTTTTCTAGCTTGATAATATTTACATTTTTGATTCTTGGATTTAATAGGGAAGGTTAGTCATATTAATAAAGGTAATTATAAAATGTACTTTTCCTAATTGTAATGCTAACTCTAATTGAATTTTGTAGTGGTTAATAGTCCATTGACATTTACTCTGAAGTAAATTTAGACTCCATTTTTAAAAAAGAGAGAAAAAAGAGATGTGGCACATCAGTTTTTTTAATATTTTATAAGTTTTTATATTTTATACATTTCATATTTACAAGTTTGAATTTACATGGAAAAAGTTATTGAATTTTAATAATAAAGCATGGTCACATTATTAAAGCTAATTCTAAATTTATACTTTTGCTAATTTTCATGTTAATTACAATTGATTGCTTTAAAAATATACAGATCAAATCACAGTAACCTAGTTAATATATTCATAAGATTGTCCCAGTGTATCTAATTCCTCCTACCTATATAAAGTTGATTCCTTGAAATTAATGTCCTTTTGAGTCCTCTTTTCTTCATGCTTCTCTGCGTTTTTGGCATTCACACCTACAATTCTGTTCTGCGTGCTGTTTGTAATTATCTTGCCCATATCAATTTCTGTCCGGTTTCCCACACTTTGGGTCTACATGCATATAATTGAGAGGATAATTATAGTCTTTGATTTTTCTTGAAACATAAAAAAATGTCTAAAGCAATGTCACCTGAAAACAGAACTTCTAGTGCATACAATATATACTATTTATTCTTAGGATTTTAGGCCAATATTGAAATGAGATAAATATCTGTTTTTCTTAGTAAAATGAACATACATTTTACTTGATTTGAAAATGTACATACATTTACTTGATTTGAAAATGTACATACACATATTTTCAAATCAGTTTAAGAAATTTAATTTTCACTTAACCTAGAAATTATGAGTTACTGAGAAACTACCCTATTTGATACTTAAGGTTATAAAACAAATAAAAAATTACATCTTAATTCTAAAAATTATGAAAAGATAAAGCATGCTAGTAGAAGGTGGCTTTTTAAAAACTTTGCCCATCTCAAGTGCTGAAAACAGATGAGTGGCTAAAGAAACTGTGGAACATCTACACAATGGATGAAATTGTGACTATATAAAAAGATATTCAGTTACTGTGCCTATGTAGGGGGAAAAGTCAAAGGAAAAACAAGTACAAAACAATCACTTTTCCACATGTTTATTTATCGATTGATCAACTTTTTGACGCTTTTATTTAAAATAATAATAAAATTTTATTTTATTTTATTTTGTCTTGTCTTTTTCTTTTTGCACTCGAGCACAATTTGATTCAGAACTGAGACTATTGTGTGGTGCCTGTCTTTATTGCTGTAGTGCTCACTGGTTATTTAATTCGATATTTCTTTCTGTATTGTTGTGGTGTTTCAATTACCTTTTTCAAGTCCTCTATCAAACTGAGATTGGAAGCCTCTAGAGGGACTCTGCCCATTTTCAGCATATTTGACTTTTTTTCCCTCTTATTTTGTACCCCAATCTATTATTGCTTTTCTTTCCTTCAAACAAAACCACATACCTCGATTTATCTAGCTCTGCCTCTTAGAGGGGGAAACCATGGAGGGTTCCAGGACCAAACAGATATGTGATCACTAATAGTAAGCCATACAAAGAGGGGTTCACCTACACTAGCAGCCCGGGGGTTGATGGTGGGGTATATGGGTTGTAGAAAGGGAACTGGAATGGGGGAGGACATATTTGGTAATGGGTATTCCCCTGATTCAATGTTAATATGTACCTAAATACTACTGTGAAAGATATGTAAGCCATTATGAAAAAAAATTGTGTTTTTAATCAGAAACTTTCTTTGATTTACATGCATTATTATTATATCAATTATATTATATGTTATGTTATGTTACTATATTGTGTTATTTTAGTTTACCTCATTATGTTAATCAATTTTGTCTCTTGAATAAATTCTTACAATAAAAAAAGGATATTCAATAAGAGTAATAGCTGTTACAGGAATACATCCAAGATACTCAAAGGATATATACATGTCTCTTTTATTTTTTTTAGAAACAGTCGGGGGAATATTAAGTCTAGGACACTACTTTGACCTGTGATTTGGCCTTCTGGAGTCTTCAAAACTGCTTCCGGCAGTCCCATATCAGGAAATGTCTTTGAATGGGAACTTCTCAGAAACCAAGTATGGTAGCAAGTACATGTACACAATGAAGATAGGTGGAGGAAAGGAGGCCACTGAGAGTAGATCAGGAGGAGCAGAGTATTGGCTTCTTTCTCAGTCTTTTTCACTTTGGGAGCTCTTTGGCAGCTGGCTTGAGTGGGGATAATGATCTGCTTTTGAGGAGCCAAGAACTGAAGGTAAAAAGACTTCAATGTGGGGTAATTATATTAGGTGGCATACAGTTTCTCAAAGTAGTCTCCAATTATACTTTGAGTCTCTACAATATCTGTAGTGATCTCTCCTTTTTAATTTCTGATACAGTTTATCAAGTTTCTCTCATTCTTTGTGAGTTTTGCCAATGGTCTATCAATCTTGTTTATTTTTTCAAAGAACCAACTTCTACTTTCATTGATCTTTCAGATTGATTTTTGGGTTTCCACTTCATTGATTTCTGCTCTAAGCTTTCTGTTTTCCTTCTGTCTACCTATATTTTGGTTCCGTTTGTTGATCTTTTTCTAATTTTATAAGCTGCGTCATTAGGCTATTGAGGTATGCCCCAGCTTCCTTCCTGATGTGTGCTTGTAAAGCTATAAATTTTCCTCTCAGTAACGCTTTTAAGGTGTCCCATAGATTCTGATAGTTTGTGTCTTCATTGTCATTTGTTTTCAGAAAAGTATTGATTTCTTCTTTGATTTCACCTCGAACTCACTGGTTGTTCAGTAGTAGGCTGTTTAATTTCCAGTTGTTAATGTTCTTCTTCTGTGCCCCTTTGTAGTTCACATCTAATTTCAGAGCCTTGTGGTCAGCAAAGGTAGCCTGCAAAATTTCTATCCTCTTGATTTTATGGAGGTATGTTTTATGTGCTAGCATGAGGTTTATCCTGGAGCATGACCCATGTATATTGTAGAAGAATGTGTTATCTATGTTTTGTTGGATGGAGTGTCCTATGTATATATACTAGGCCTCTTTCTTTCATTTTTGTTTTCAGGGCTAGTATATTTTTATTGGGTTTCAGTCTGGTTGACCTATCAAGTGTTGAAAGGCCATGTTGAGGTCTCCCGCAATTATTGTGTTATTATTTATGTCCTCTGTAAAATTTGTCAATAAATGTATTAGAGAACTTTCTGGTCTCTTATTGGGTGCATATATGTTTAGTAGTGCGATTTCTTCCTTTTGCACATATCCCTTGATTAATACGAAGTGTTCATCTTTGTCCCTTACAACTTTTCTGAGTCTAAAATTTGTGTTGTCTGATATTTAATATGGCCACTCCAGCTTTTTTAAGGGTGTTGTTTGCTTGTATGATTTTCCCCCAATTTTGGAATTTGACTCTATGTTTGTTCTGACTATTCAGATGTGTTTCTTGGAGGCAGCAGAAGATTGGGTTCATCTTTTTGATCCATTTAGCCACTCTGTGTCTCTTAACTGGTGCATTTGGTTCATTGACAATGAAGACGATGATTGTCATTGGATTTAATGTCATCTTTGTGTATTAGTTTGATGTGTCTGTTGGTCTGTTTTGTCTTAAAATAGAACTTTCAACTTTTATTTTAAGGTGGGTTTTGTATCTGTAATTTTTCTGAGCTGTTGCTTATCTGTGAAGCTATGTATCCTTCCTTCAAACCTAAACATGAGTCAGACTGGGTGCAGTATTCGAGGTGAAGCCTCCATTTCATTCAGTCTTGCCACAATATCCCACCACTGTCTTTTGGGTTTGTGGCATGTCTGCTATAAATCTTATGGATGCTCCTTTGAATATAATTTTTCTTTTTGTTCTTGCTGCTTTCAGTATTCTATCTTTATCCGTAGGATTTGTCATTGTGACTAGGATGTGTCTTGGGCTGTTTTTCTTCAGGTCTCTTTTATCTGGTACTCTTTGAGCATGCAGGATTTGATTGCATGCAGTCTTTAGCTCTGGGTATTTTTCTGTGTTGATGTCTTTGACTGTTTGATTCTTCCTGTGGATCCCCTTCCTGGGCTTCTGGATTTCAATGATTCTTATATTGTTTCTCATGAGTTTATCAAAGTCTTCTATTTTCATCTGTTCACATTCTTTGAGTACTTTTTCCATAGTATGATCATTTACCTTAAGGTCCTTTTCCAATCTCTTCTGCTGTATGGAATTGTCTGCATTTGATCTTCCATTTCACTGATTCTGTCCTCGGCTGCTGTTACCCTGCTGGAGAGGCTTTCCATTGAATTGCTCAGTTGAACTACCATGTTTTTCAGATCTGCTATTTCTGTCTGGAGTTTTCTGACTTCTGCCTTTGTGTTCTGTTCAGCTAGAGCTAAATTTTCTTTGATTTTCATGAGAATCTTCCATATTTGCAGCCTAAATTTCTTATCTGAGAGTTTAATCAGATTGTTGGTATTTTGAGGGTCATCAGAGCTATCATCTTCATTCTCTGTGCATGGTGTTTATCTACGAGGTTTACCCATTGTTACGCTTGTAGTGTGATTTTTTTCTGTGTGGTATGGTGGGTTCATACAATAGAAGGAGCACACTGCCAAGAAGTGAAGAGGAGTGGCCATGCTCTTCTGGAGTCTCTAGGAAACGATTTTGCTGGGCCCTTCTTGGCCCACTGAGGAGAGGTTCAGGAGAAGAACAGTAGAGAAAAACACACAAGCAGCATGCACAGTATCTCCCAATTGGTAATCACACAGCAGGGGCAGATTTCTCCTGCCTGATGTCACAGACATGGACCTGCCTTTCTTCAAGTTATCACTGATAACCGGTTTTCACTCATGGACTCAGTGTTCCTTGACTTTTTGTCCTGGGCAATTCAGGAGAGAGATTATGCTGGGTCTTTCTGGCCCACTCAGGAGAGGTTCAGGACACAGAACAGTAAAGAAACACACACAGGTGACACGTAAGTCTCTCCTAATTGGTATTTCTAGAAGACGTTAGATCTCAACAACATTCTATGTTTTAAAACCAGAGATTGGTGTATGCAAATGTTGATATTCAATGTTAGGTGTCATCCAATGCTATTAATTTCATGATCCAAGCAACTTTCCTGGGTGCAGGAAGAAAAGTTCACACTGAATATTCAGGATCAAAGAGATCTTATTATATTACATAAAATATAATATAATAAATACATTTTATATTAGAAATAAATTTGACTCAATATTCTTTCAGAGACCAGTTTATATTAGAGTTATATTATTATGTATGATTTATTATAATTTATTATATATTATATTACATTGATATGAAAATGATATAAAATGTCAACTCTGGTTTTTCAAAACAATGATAATCAACCATTATTATTATATTCACAGCTATGTATTGCCTAGTTTCTTTTCTTTTGGCACCTAGATGTCACTGGAGCAAAGATTTTAGATGTTCCAGCTGAAGTAGTTGGTATAAACTACTAATATAACTTATATCTTCACTAAATCCCACATAGGACAGAATCTAATCTAAAATTATGATTTTTTTTATTATTGTCTCATTGACCAAGATGCAAATCTTAAGGAAATAAATAATGGCTTCAAACCATCTATCTGGATTTGATTTTTTCTCAATTTTAACTTTATTTTCTACATCTTCAAAATCATCACACATTTCTACATATATTTAAGTAACTCTCTGCTACCAAGAACAAGGTTCTGCAGCTTTGTTGCAGTCTGAGTAAGATATCCATCAAAGAAAACTAAATTGTAAAGATTTTCAGAGCCTTGGATTTGACTCAAGACTAACTGTATGGTACTGACAAGATTAGGATTGAATTCGGATATGTGCATCTGCAATCTGAGCTTTCATGACTTCCATGTTTTAGGCTATTATTTCATCTAAAATTTGCTGGGATTGGTATAGATTTATTAGGAAAATTAAAATATCACTTTCAAGATAAAAAAATGTTGTCTTCTTCAAATGTTTTTCAAGTCTAATATATCAGGAAATACCTCAGAGTCACAGGCACCAAAATATACAGAGATGTGATTTGCAAAACATTTTTGATGAACTTTTATTGACATTTCTGTTGCCCCCTAGAGTCATATATGATTAACAAAATCTGGGAAGTTTTGAACACAATATAATTTTTGTAATGCATAAAGATGAGAGGTAGGATTAAGACTTAAATTTTATAACTGATTTTCCTAGAAACACAATGACCATCTTGATAGTGTTTTTTCTTACTGAAGTGACCCAATTTATTTTACATTTCCATTAGGAATATTGCAAATATTTTATTTACTTATATGAAAGCAGATGCAAACTCATAAAATCCATAGTCAGTAAGACATATGACAAATATTTAGGGTACATAATAACAAATATTAGGGTGATGATAATAACAAATAATAATAATAACAAATTGATGTAATTTGACAATAGTAATGATTTTACTTTTTTCTATAACAAAGAGAAGGTTTGCTTAAGGAGAATGACTTTTAGGCTGAGGTTTCAGCCATGTTTTGTTATTTTGTGTCCATAATGCAAAACAGACAAATCTTATCAAAAAGGACTACACAGCAAAATCTCATACTATTTGAATTTTACAAACCTGAATAAACATTTCCTTTATATTTAATCTTAAGAGGGCTCTTTAAAAATTAGTTTTTTAAAAAAATGTTTAAAAGAATAGTAAAATCTTTATGTTAAAATCTTATTTCTGGGGCCCGGGAGATAGCATGGAGGTAAGGTGTTTGCCTTTCATGCAAAAGGTCATCGGTTCGAATCCCAGTGCCCCATATGGTCCCCCTTGCCTGCTAGGAGCAATTTCTGAGCATGGAGCCAGGAGTAACCCCTGAGCACCGCCGGGTGTGGCCCAAAAACCAAAAAAAAAAAAAATCTTATTTCTACAGCACTCTAAAAAGTTTGAGGTGTTCCTAATAAGAGAAAGTACTTTATAACCTAATTGGAAAGGAGAATATGTCTTTTATTACTTTCACAGTAACAATAAATACATTTTACTTCAAAGTATTCTGCCCTGGTGAAGAGTCACAAAAACATTCATATACACCAATTTGATATTTAAAAATAAAAATATTCCACTGGGATTGGCCCAGAGGAAGGCATATGCCTTGTATATGAGTCTCAGAGTTTGATTTCTGGCACTGTAAAAAAAGAACCAGCAAACAAAACAAAACAAAACAAAACAAACAAGCAAAAACCCCTATACCTTACTAGGATTTTAAGAATCACAGTGACATAAGAAAAATTTTAAACTGTACCCTATTCTGGATTTACTGACTGCACTAATTACAGCATCTTTTTCTTTTTTTTTTTTTTTTTTTTTTTGGTTTTTGGGTCACATCCGGCAGTGCTCAGGGGTTACTCCTGGCTCCATGCTCAGAAATTGCTCCTGGCAGGCACGGGGGACCATATGGGGCACCAGGATTTGAACCGATGACCTTTTGCATGAAAGGCAAATGCCTTACTTCCATGCTATCTCCCAGGCCCCTACAGCATCTTTTTCTATTTCAATATTCTTCTTAAATATTTCCACAATATTACTAATATTTGTGGATAAGACTTTTTACCCTTTACAAAGCATGTTCACATTCAACACCACATTTGAGCAACACAAGTTTGCAACATATTGGCACTGCAGTCTTGATAAAGGACTTGTCTGGTTATTAATAATACAGCCAGAGCAACTTGGACTGCCAACTGAGACATTGATTGATTGCAGATATTCAGTGAAATAAAGACAGCTGTTACATACTGGGAACATTTTTGTGCTAAGTATTCTCCTGCAGAGTTATATTCAGTCTTTCCAAATCTAAAATACATTTCAAGATAGGAAAACTATCCTAGGAAAAAAATTGGTACACAAAATTTCAGCTATTTGGAGACAGTGAAAACATAAATGTTTGCTTAAATGTTTAGACTTTGCTTTGTCTATTAGACTGTCCATTAACTCTTCTCCTGACATAGTAACAGGGAAACTCAGCCACAGGTAAATTTTAAAATATGAAAACATAGATGTGTTTTGAATTGGTGTCAGGTTGTAAGATAGCTGGACAAAGGCCCTCTCAGTACCCCCAAGTTTATGGTAAAAATAGCCATGGCATTAATGTCTCGTTTTCTCCAGAAGAAAATGATGACAGAGAGGCCACAAATTGTTCTTATTGAAGTGTTCAATGCCTCAGGGATGCAGCGCCAATTTAGTGTTCCCTTCAGAGCTTTGTCAGTTAAGAGTATTCCTACCCTTACACCTTGGATTATCATTCTGCTGAGGTGGCTCAGAGAAGGCTAAAGAAATTCCATTGCTTTATTCTTTGTTTGTTTTTGTTTTTGGAGCATACACAGCAGTAATTAGGGGTACTCCTGTCTCACTGATTGAGGTGTGTGCTCCAGACCTTTCAGCCCTTCTCCTGCCCTCAGTATCTCACTTGTATAGTCCTGTGAGGAATGATAAAGACAATCTTCTATCAAAATTAGTAGGAACAAAATTAGTAGAAAAAAGAGGTATTACTAATATTTTTTCCTGGCTGGAGAGATCACCTCAGTATGTCTGTAAGGCACCAGACCAGAATTTAGGACACTTAGACAAGGTTTTGCCCCTTTAGAAAAACTCATTACTTTGTTTTTGGTCCCCTCATTGTTTTCCTAGACAATTTTCTTTTAAAAACCTTTCTCCGGGCGGTGGCGCTGAAGGTAAGGTGCCTGCCTTGCCTGTGCTAACCTAGGACGGACCGCGGTTCAATCCCCCGGTTCCCATATGGTCCCCCGTGCCTGCCAGGAGCAACATCTGAGCGAATAGCCAGGAATAACCCCTGAGCGTCACCGGGTGTGGCCCCAAAACAAAAAAAAACAAAAACAAAAAAAAAAAGTAAAAACCTTTCTCCATAGGTAATTGCTACCATGACTCCTATAGCTAAAATATAAAGCAGAAAATCATAAGCAACAAAGGTTGTAGGTCTCTCTTGATTTGAATTTTACTTTTTTGAATGCATGTCTATGATAGAATTTCTATTTTGCTGCTATGTTTGGGAAAATTTAAACTTTAAAATTATGTTTTTTTTTAGGAGGTGGAATGGTGGCTCAAGCGGTAAGGTGTTTGCCTTGCCGGCGCTAGCCTAAGACTGACCGCGGTTCGATCTCCTGGCGTCCCATATGGTTCCCCAAGTCAGGAGCAATTTCTGAGCCAAGAGTAACCCCTGAGCCTCACAGGGTTTGACCAAAAATAAAAGAAAAAGAAAAAAAATTATGTTTCTTTTAATTCTTAAGATCTGTGTAAAAACTGCATTTTATTTTTCTTATTATTTTATAGTTCTCTAATTTTAATAAACCGACATAGCATTACAAAGCCACCTTTCAAAATAAGCATTTAATTTTCAGACTGTTATTTGGTAAATTATATAAATGAGAAAAATATTTGATTCAGTATTTTCTGGATGACTTCAAAAATTACACTGTTATTACAGTTTGTATGTAAAAATAGGCCTCAAAATTAGATCTCAATTATGACTAAACATAACGATATAAGTGGCTGCTAACACATATCAAAACATACATGTACTTATACAACTACAAACATGCAGGCCTAGGTTTAAATGTTACAAATATTGTATTATTTACTTCAAAATTGCTGAGATTTTAAATGTTCTCAGGACAAAAATAATGTTTTATTTATAAAACATAATAAATGTGTTCAAGCTATGATGGTTTGCAATTGAACATATATCATATCAATGCATAGTGCACAGAATGTCACATGTCAGTTACTTATGCATAAAACCAATAAAAGATAGATTACTACTGAAATTAGAATATTACCAAATCTTGGGAGGGGAGCAAAAAAAAGAAGAATATCAAATCTAAAATGCCAGAATAAAAATATGAAAACAATATATTTCTATTTCATTTGTGTTAATATGCTCTACTGCATAAAGAATATTTTCAGAGCTATTTTCCAAATAGGATTCATTTAAGTTTGAAAATGAGATATCTACTTAATATCTTAGCAAAATAGAAATAATGTGCATGAACTTCCCCTCTAAGCTTAAGTGTGGATTCACATAAAGTATGAATGCACCTTCTTTACAATAAAACTTGGCCTGTGTATTTTCCATAAACAATTTGTATAATTCAGAATTCAGGGAACTAGGGGAATAAGAAACCATGCCATTTATTTTAATAAAATAAAAGTAATCTGGAAAGGTTAAAACAAAACCTTTGAGAGATTCGACAATGGAATAATATAAAGTATAGCAAGTTGCTTTTGGAAACAAGGTGAGAGTCGGTGTTCCTGGAAGGCAGAATCAAAGTAATTAGCCATCATACCAACTGGGTTTTGAGAACAATGAAGTGCAGGAGAGGAGAGAGAGAGAGGAGAGGGAAAAGGGAGGAGAGAGAAGAGAGAAAAGAGAGAGAGAAGTGTACAAATTCTTTCTACTAGAAAAAAAGCACCTTCACCATGGGGTAGGGAAGAACTTCTGGCCTTTCAGTGACTTCCTTGAAGTCTGCATTCCTCAGTAAATCTATCCTGTTTCCATTGAGTTAGGGAGTCAAGAAAACAATTTTCAGAATCAATTCATAGTATCCAGATAGCAATAAATCTGGAAAAAAAATCCAAATTGGTCAGGTAAATGGAAAAAGGTTTTGGTTTAGCAAAGGTTTCTAAGCAAAAGGTTATTACCAAAATTCTCTTTGACATTCTCCATTGATGATGTGTCAATTATCTCAAGCTTTGAACTTTACTGCTTTATTCAGAGCAGTTGTTCCAGCCAATGTTTTTCAACCAATTTATTTTAAAAAGGTAAATAAAATTTAATCATCAAATTGCACAGACAGGAAAGTACAGGTTTAAGAATTAGGCCAGACCGAATTTCATCCAGTACAACATAGTCTCCTGAACATTACAGAGGATTGAGTGCCCTGATCACCACTTGGGTGAACCTAGTGTTTCTCACTACCACAGGGCCCCAAACACATCCTTAAGCCTCAGCATTCACCCACCTGCTCTTTGAACAGTATAACCAACAAGAATCCCAGTCTCTGAAATACAACTTGCAAGAACCACTGTATAATAGCAACAACAAAATTAAGTTATAAGTAAATATATTTTTGAAGATAAAGTACAAAACATGTAACTATTTTATAGTATCCCAGTCTCTATTTTGTTTAGTTTATATGTCAAATTATTATTTCCTAAAATAACATCTATTGGTGAGATAAAATTGGGTGGTTGTTCTGAAAATAGCACAAAGGTATTAAATCAGATGTACATATTTATAGTAAACAAAACATACAGGACCATTCCCCCATTTTCTAATCAAGCAAAAAAGTAAAGCATAAACAAAAAATCAAGCAAAAACAGAAAAATTGCTTCATTCCAGTACTCCAAACATTAACCTCTATTTAAATAACAAATCTTCAAACAGTTGCAACAAACAAATAAAACAGATGTTTTACAATTCCATGGTGACCACTGACTACATAATTGTACAAAGTAATATAATTTATGCTTGCTCTAAGATAATTAGTTCAAATGAAATTAAAGCTTTGTCTGAAAAATTAGTTGATCAAGAGGCTTTTCTATACCCAACGAAAAGGACAAATTTTTTTTCAAAGTCATAGTTGCTATGGTGGCAATATGTTGCTTATATCTATAAAATTATTCCATATTTTTACTTACACGATTTTAGAAATACTAATAATCAAATTTCAGGACACCTCATTATATGGTAAATCTCAGATATACTTTTTTTGATCTTGACCTTAACCTGAAAAGGAGAATTAATAATTCCTTAATTTAGAGGCATTTTCTTTTTATCATAAATTGAAATTAATATGAAAATTTATATTAGCATTAGAATTGGGAGGTAATATTTTTAATAATCTTATAAAGAACAAGACATAAACTCAATAATAAATCATGCAATGAGATAATACCCACATCATCACTTTATTTCATTTAATAAATTCCTTGTGATAACCTCTCTCTCTCTATATATATATATATATTATTGGTATTTGGGTCACACCCGGCAGTGCTCAGGGGTTACTCCTGGCTCCAAGCTCAGAAATTGCTCCTGGCAGGCACGGGGGACCATATGGGGCACCGGGATTCGAACCAATGACCTTTTGCATGAAAGTCAAACGCCTTACCTCCATGCTATCTCCCGGGCCCCGAGAACCTCAATATTTTTATTCTTTGTAATCTTTACCATATTTTTCTACAATAGCTGAACACTAAGACTCTAAAACCATCACGTTAGAATCAGTTACACAGAATTGCTTTAAAAAAGTTTTTATGTATGTAACAAATTTCATTCGTATTTTGAGAATTTTCTTGGAAGAAAACATTGATCTGGACTCCAATTGCAAAATTAGCTATTTGACGATATTATATTCTTTATCTGTATGTCTCTCATTCTTTCCCTCTCATATTTCTCAGAAATAAATAAAATTTTGCTTATTTTCCAGAAATAAAAGCCAGGGTTTCAATGTACAAATTTCACTATACAAATTAAATGCTCTAGCACTTCATTCTCTCAGTCCCTCACTTTAATTTTCAAAACATCTCTCTGGAAATAGAACATTAGAAACATATTATTTAGATGATAACCAAATTAGTACTCAGAAGCTAATCAAAAATTTGTGTCAGATTTTTATTAAGCTTCAAGTTAAATATACTCTGAGAGAACAAAAGACAATTTTTATAACTGTTTGGGCCAATGCAAATTTATGTGATAAATACATAATATTTTGTCTCTCAAAAACATAAAGGTATAAGGTATATTTATATACCTTTATGAAATAATTTATATGCCTTTATGAAATAGTCTATTTTCCAATAATATATAGAATCCACTTGTCATCATATGAAAAACATTCTTAAAATATCAAAATATTTAAAACTGACAAATACATTTACAAATTGTGCATTTTATTTGTCCTTTATTTTTATCTATGATTCTTCTATAAATCCCTCAAATCCCTGTATGTGTTCAATCACATTTTCCTCATAATTTTCCACTTATATCTATAAATTGGGTCCTATACTCATGATAAGGCCTGGAAGGAAATTGAAAGCAGTAAAAAAATATTATTTTATATTTTTTCCCAGTTGAATAAACAACAATGGGGGACTGTGACTTATGGGAAAATATGGTTCTAGTAATTGTTACAAGCAAGTCCTAGCTATAAAATCAGTGGAAGTCTGAGAGCATTTAAAGATTTTTATTTAATAATTTTAATAAATTTATAATAGGAACACATAAAACAACAGCACTTGTAAATTCACTATGAAATTTATGAATTTTAACTTGGAAGTAGTTTTGATTTCCCAACTCTGTGTAACCAAGCCCATATCTCAACTGTTTTTCAGAGGCCTCTTTATCTGTATAAGTTCACATGGCACTCCCATGCATTTGTTAAGATACCTTATACTGACTATAAGATATAATATATCTTAGCATCTTTTTAGATTTCTGACCACTTTAGAGCCAAGCCACTCCTTCTCCATTTTAACATTCTCTGCTCAATTTATAGTAATAACAAGCTGCTTTTGTAAGATGTTAGACTTGTATCTAATAAATATCACTAGTTATCACAATAGGGATTGTTTTGCATTTAAATTTTACCACCATTTTATCTTGCAGTTTAACCTGCCAAAATGGACATTTAATAAAACATTTTTCCATAATGTTTAAACATATGTTAAAAAAACAACTGGGCTAGAGGAAACCTTTCGGAGTTCACATACTTCATATTTCTCATGGACTGGGGTTACTGTTGTTTTTGTCTCGCAGAGATAACTATCTCTACTTAACTCATTTCCTTCTGTTCCCATATATTTACCACTAAGGTTATAGTGAGAAATAAAACTAGGTTCTTCCTTCCTGTCTCTTGATTTTATTTTAAAGATACAAACTTTAAGCAAAGTAGGAAATTAACTAGTTAATTACAGAACACTGCCTCTTAACTGTCAAAGTATGACTATCATAGCCATATAAATAAGAATCTTTTGAATTGTTTTGGTAGGAAGAGTCCTTGAATTGTCAGAAAATTGTAATAACATGAGCTACTTATTTTTGTCTTAGAAGGGCTAGGTCTTGTTAAATACTGTTATTAAGAATGTCACAAAATCTCAGATCTTTATTGAATGTCCCAACTTCCAGGAAAGATATTCGGTAAAGATGAAGCAAGGTGAGTAGAATAAGTGAAGTAGAAATCTGCCCAGAGATAGTGTGACACTTGGAAGGTTACCAAGGAAAACATTCACTTAAAGCAGAACAAACCAGAGTCCTTTGGTCAGACAGATCTATGGTCACCTTTGCAACTGTCTTAGAAATAGATAAGGCCTTTCTAGTATATGAGATTAAATGTTCTCAGTTATGTCCTAACAATAGGTTTAGTTCTAAGATAAGAACATGACTGAGTGGTGATTTAATTTTCCCTATTGAGATAGAATAAGGATTGGACTTGGAACTTCACTCCAATCAAGAAGCCCAATTTGTAAATTTCTCAGAACCATAAAACAATATCCTAACATATGAGAATACAAGGCCAAACTCTGCTGAAGCTATAAAACATCCTGATAACAATAAGCAGATCTTTGACTATAAATTCTCCCTGCCTCCCCATGAATGCTGTCAAGGCAGAAGTGACTTGCTAGTACTCTGGAAGTTTCAAACTACTGGGTAAATTGCCAATTGTCTGACAGTTCTGGTGTGTCAATAATTAGCAACTCCACATTCATATTTGGGCCTAGTGTTCTTAATCTCCTCTATACATGTATTACTGTAATATAGTATCATCTATCATATTCAGAGCTGTATACAGCTATACCCAAGTAAGCAGGTGCAGACATGTGGTCAGAAGCATCCTGGTATAGATGCTTTATCACCTAACAATGGACAAGCAATCTGATGGGCTGGACAGATGCTTTGGAATTCCTAAACAGGTTACCAAAAGAGAAGAAACTAGCAGTTGCTTACCTTCCCACTATCTCCCCTGTGCTAGAAAATAAACCCTTGATAAACCTTGTCTAGACACAAATCTTCCTTACTTGTCAATTTATTTTGCATACTAAACCAAAGAGCCTAGGGTCTATAACATGAAAGACAAAAATAAGGCTTGGCTTTCAATTTTACTTCATATATTTTACCATACACAATTCATTTCCTGAACAACTGACTTAGAAATATGTACTTAAGATTATACATATAGATCATACAGAAGAAAAAAGGAAAAAAGTAAAGTCAAAGCCAAAGGCATAAATTTAAATTTAAATTTAAAAAAGTAAATTGAAGGAAAATCTGAAAGAGAAAAGAATAACTAATGTGAGCTAAGCTAAACAAATTGAAGATTAATACTACTTTTGTGAAAAATTTCAAGTGTTCACAGGAAAGGCAAGCTCCATTACTCAGGGGACCATAAAGGGTGCTGGGGAAAGAACCCAGGTTGGCTGTGTGTAAGGCAAGCACCCTACCTGCTGTACTATCACTTCAGTTCAAGGTAGTAACTCTAGCTAAGTAATGAGTTCAGCACATGATAATTGACACAGTTGACTATATTGACCAAAATATAGTGTCTCTGCTGTCTAAGATTAACATTTTGCCCTGAAATTAGAAATCCTCAAGAAGAAAGACTGAATATCTATTTGAAACTAAATAGTTCCATTTCTATATTGGAGTTTTGAGTATCTGTATCATAGAGTAACTTAGTAACTAAAGGAAGATGTCAGAAAGTCAGTTAAAACATGTATTTTGTTGGGGCCAGAGTGGTGGCGCAAGGGGCCTTACTCGCACTAACCTAGGATGGACCACGATTCAATCCACAGGAGTCCCATATGGCCCCCCAAACCAGGAGCAATTTCTGAGTGCATAGTCAAGAGTAAACCCTGAGTGTCACTGGGTGTGGCCCAAAAGCCAAACCAAATCAAAACAAAACAAACAAACAAAGAAAACATGTAATTTGTTGTTGCCTTTGGTATACAAAGCAGAATTTTTAGACTTATCTCTTAATAACAGAAGGAAGACTCTGATCAGCAATCATAAATAACTTGATAATATTAATTGAAAAAACTAGCATAGTCAGTTTTAACTTACCCCATTAGAACTATATGGCAAAAACAAATAATAATAAAAACATTAGATTTATAATATAATTTTTATTATTATATTAGCTATTAGTTGTTGTTATTTGAATTTTGGGACACTCTGATGGCACTCAGAGCTTATTCTTGACTCTGCACTCAGAAATTTCTCCTGGAATGCTCAGATGACCAGATGGGATGCGGATATCAAACCTGGAGTCTGCCATGGAAGGCAAATATGCCCTACCCATGCTGCTATCGCTCCAATCCCTTAAGCCAGTGAGTTTTTGTTCTGACACTAAGGTATTTGAGATCTTAAGCTATAGGGAACAAACCTAAAAAAACTTCCCTGAAATAGAGATTTTTCACCTGTAAATAGTTTTATTAAGATCTAGAGTTTTCTCTAAACCCCAATTTTCATTTTAGTTGGTGATCTGAGCAAATCAACTTTTATGAAAGTGACTGAATTATAAAATTACTATATTTTTGATTCAAGGTATAAAAATAAAATATGAGAGTTCACTTAGTGGTGAAATTTATAAATGCCATAAAATATATAATGCCAATAATATGCATGAAGGATTTATGATACAGTTTTCTACTACATTTTCAAATAAAAATTGAATAATAGAATAATTGTTACACCTTGACAATTTCATCAAAGTTTATGTTCCTAATAGAACTTGGTTTCTGAAGAATATTTTAGTCCTTGACTTTACTTTAGAATGAAATGCATACTTAATATGTAGTTTTAATGCTCCTATTTCTAGATAATCTGTTAAAAAAAGAAGCTATAGACATTGTCTTTTGAATCAGAACACTTTGAAACTGAGAGTCAAATATTAACAGCTGCTTTTGTATTGTAGATACAGATTTGGACTAACCAAGGTTAAGTCTTTAACATCAACATAAATATGTAAATTGTAGGATTATTTGGGGGTAGGGAGTTACATTCCATTATGTGTATGTCTTACTCAGTTCTTTGCTCTGTGATCATGTCTGGCAGTGTTTGGAGGAAGTTCATATTGAGCCAAAGATTTTTTTGGTGACGGGGGCACATCCTGTGGTGCTCAGGGTTACGCCTGGCTATGCGCTCAGAAATCGCTCTTGGCTAGGGAGACTAAATGGGACCCCGGGTGATCAAACCAAGGTCCATCCTAGAATGGCCGAGTGCAAGACAAAGAGATTTAACTAAGTTCTGTTTGGTTAAAGGCAAGTGTCTTAATATCTGTATTCTTTCTAGCCTTCTATCCACTTAGATAGATATCTATTCTCCTAGATAGATATCTCCTAGAGAGACAAAGAGAGAGAGAGAGGGAGAGAGGGAGAAAGAGAGAGAGGAAGAGAGGAAAAGGGAGAGAGGATCTTTTTTCTAAATAGGCATATAATATCTCTATTTCTTTTTGTATATCATCTACACAGAATGCTCAGAAACCCATAAAGAAAAATAAAAAATGAAAGAGCATCCAGGAGAAATAGTTCAGTAAGTTCATGCCTTGCATGGAGCAAATCTGGGTTCAATCCCTGATACTACTTATGGTCCCCTGAGTCCTGCTAAGAGGATCTCTTCGTGTATAACCAGGAGTTAGCTCTAAGCATTATAAAATGTAGTCAATAAAGAAATAAAGGAAAGGGAGAAAGCAGTAAATTCTTAACTTTTTATTTAACTTATGCCACTATGTTACTTTTATATGTCTCTGGATTGGAGGACCGTATTATTTATCAGGAATCAATCCCATGCAAGGCAAAATAACTTCTTGCTGTGCCATCATTCCCACTCTGTTCCTCTCTTTTATCTTCCATTGCCCAATTTTCTCAATCCTGTGTTCCCTTTATTGTAATACTTCTTCCAATGTTGCCTAAGTAATCTATGAATTAATTTTTATACCATATGATATGTATTTGACTGCATTACACCAATTTATTATTTTTTTGTGGTTTTTGGGTCATGCCCGGCAGTGTTCAGGGGATACTCCTGGCTCCATGCTCAGAAATAGCTCCTGGCAGGCATGGGGGGCCATATGGGATGCAAGGATTCGAACTGATGACCTTCTACGTGAAAGGCAAACACCTTATCTCCATGCTATCTCTCTGGCCTCACACCAATTCATTTAATAGTTTATGATCCTATATTAAATCAGAAACCACATGACTACAATCAGATATCATTTTATATCACTGAGAATGTCATATAACAAAAATATATGGGAGTAATCTTTGCTGGTAGGAATGTGGTTAAAAAGAACTCTCATCAACTGCTGGTGAGAATGTTGTTGGCTTCAATCCCATGGGAAACAGTATAAGATTTTTTAGCAAAGTATGCAACTACCATAATGGCCCAGATATTCCACTTCTTGTACCTATTCTCAAGATACAAAAATACTTATTCAAAAAGATGTATTACAGCATTATTTATTGCAGCAGTTAGCACAATAGCTTAGCCATGGAAACAAGCTTTGTGTCAAACAACAGATGAGTAGATGAATTAAGTGAGGGTGGTTTATAGATACACAGTGAAATACTGTTCAGCCACAAGGAGCAATAAATTAATATGATTCTCTGAAACTGCATGGAAATGGAAATATATATATATATAAACCATATATATCAAAAGAAGATACAAATGTCATATCATCTAACCTACAATATATAGAATAACATGACATGGGGGTCAGAGAGATAGCATGGAGGTAAGGCATTTGCCTTGCATGCAGAAAGATGGCAAATTGAATCCCAGCATCCCATATGGTCCCCCTAGCCTCCAGGAGTGATTTCTGAGTGTAGAGGCATGAGTAACCCCTGATTGCTGCTGGGTAACCCAAAAACCAAAAATAGGGGCCCGGGAGATAGCATGGAGTTAAGGTGTTTGCCTTTCATGCAAAAAGGTCATCGGTTTGAATCCCGGTGCCCCATATGGTCCCCCGTGACTGCCAGGAGCAATTTCTGAGCATGGAGCCAGGAGTAACCCCTGAGCACTGCCGGGTGTGACCCAAAAACCAAAAAACTAAAAATAAATAAATAAATAATATGACATTGGAATACAGGTGTCAATGGGGAAATCTAGATTTTTTAGGACCCTCAGACAAAAACAAAACTCAAAGGAAAATAAAAGAGAGAGGTAATAAGTGGTATATTCAAGGTAAGATTTACAGGCATCAAGAACTTTGGCTACATTAGTGGAGAGGTGATATATCTGTATATCTAACTCAGAAGTCAACAACACTAAAAGCATTTGATCCAAACCTTAATAATCAAACTTTAAAAAATGTCTTTCAAGAAAGAAAGCTTGGGTGTGGGAGAGAAACTGGCAATATTGGTGGAAGGAGAGAAGTTGACACTGGTAATGGGATTGGTGCTGAGGAAGGATAAACTATAAATAGCTTTACAAATAATAATGGAACAATTTATAACAATAATAATATTAATTCTAGTGAATCTGCACCCAGAAGTTAGTTATTTTCTTACATAACATATAACAATGAGATCATCTGAAATGTGAAATGATATATGTGTGGATAAAGCCTGAAATACAGGGCATAATTCAATCATATTGCTCACAAGCTAAATGATGGAAAATATCAACTATTTTGCCATTTTCCTTATGGTCCTTCCCTTCCTTTTGGATTTTTGGGTTGAATTTTGATGAACGTGTGTGTGTGTGTGTGTGTGTGTGTGTGTGTGTTCGAGCACTCGTGCATGAGTGCATATGCCACACAGAGTTTATATTCAAGAGGGTAAACCCAACGTTTTGGTTAGTAGAGATTCCTGGCAGTGGCTGGGAACTATGTGGTGTTGGAAATTAAACAGAGGCCTCATGAATGGAAAGCCTTTTGCTATATTATTTGAATCATCTTTCTGGCCTCTGGAATTTTTTAATTTATAAATAAAATGTTTATATTTCTAACTTCTTGATTTGCACCTGGATCATACTAGATATCTAATAAATGTTGGTTCTATTAAATAATAGGCAGTAAAATATAGCATAAAATAAAATTTCTAAATAAAATTGTGTAAATAAGCATTTTATACTTGTTTTTATTTTTCTGGAGGGGCATGCCTAATGGTACTCAGGCGTTACTCCTGGATTAGTGCTCAGAAATCACTTCTGTCAGACTCAGAACCATATGGAACTCCAGACTACAACAAACCCATGTCAGCCGAGTGCAAGGCAAATGCCCTAGTATCTGTGCTATATCTCCAACACCATAATGACTTTTTCTTTAATTTGAAAAGCATATAAACTGAAAAAAGTTTCTAGTTAAATTCCTTGTTTGTTTGTTGTTTTGGTTTTTGGACCACACTCGGTGACGCTCAGAGTTTACTCCTGGCTATGCGCTCAAATATTACTCCTGGCTTGGGGGACCAAATGGGACGCCAAGGAATCTAACCTCTCTCTGTCCTAGGTTAGCATGCAAGGTAGACCCCTTACGGCTTGCATCATGGCTCCAGCCCCTATATATATTTTTTTTAATTTAGTTACTAATATTTAAATTGAAACCCTGGGGCTGAAGTAATAGTATAGTGTGGCGGACACTTGCCTCGGATATCCAAACTGAGTTCAAAGTGTGGCACCCATATGGTGACCTGACCCCACCAGGAGGAAGCCTTGGGTATTTCTGGGTATGGCCCAAAAACTAACAAAAATAAATTAATTTCTACATTAAAATATGCATATCTGGGGCCCGAGCTTAGCGCAGTAGAGAGGGCTTTTGCTTTGCACATGGCCCACCTGCATTTGATCCCCAGCATTCCATATGGCCATCTGAACCTGGCAAGAGTAATTTCTGAATGTAGAGCCAGGAGGTAATCCCTGAGCACTGCCTGGTGTGGCCCCCAAAATTAAAGTTAATATACATATATTTATGTGTATATACATACATATCATACATGGAGAGAGCTTTTCTCTGTGCTTTTATTTTTTTTGTTTTGTTTTGTTTT
>PVKC010000887.1:0-58017 GCA_004027635.1 Crocidura indochinensis | reverse complement strand
TTCCTTCCTTCCTTCCTTCCTTCCTTCCTTCCTTCCTTCCTTCCTTCCTTCCTTCCTTCCACCATACTTTGTGATACTCAGTAATTATTCCTGGTTATACAATCAGGAATCACTCCCAACTGACAGGGAACCATATAGGATGCTAGAAATTGAACCCAGGTTGGTGTGTGCAAGGCAAGTTCCCTACCCACTGTACTATATCTGGTCCTCCCTCTTTTCTTTTATTCTACCTTTTCTTCCCCAGCATTCATGTCCTTTCATTATTTTAAAACTATTTTTCTATTATAGTGACCATCTTTATGATCATATTTTCACAATTTATTCTCATAAAACTAATTTCTGTTATTTCTATAAGGTCTGAGAGAATTGAAACATTGGCTCCATTTATTTCTTTCTGCCTGTCTCACCATCTATCTCTTAATGGATTTTGCTAGTTTAATGCCACAATCAGCTAGTCTATGTTTAGAGAAATGAGTCCTTTAAAACTATTTACATATTTATCAATTTCCTTGATGTTCATTTTGCACATTTGAAATTAAAAATAAAACATTGGGCCAAAGTGATAGCACAGTGGGTAGGGCATTTGCCTTGCATGCAACCAACCTGGCGTCCCATATGTTCTGCTGAGCCTGCCAAGAGCAATTTCTGAGCACAGTCAAGAGTAACCTCTGAGCATTGCCAAGTGTGTCCCCAAAACAAATAAAGAAACAAGTATAATTAAAACATAAATTCTTGGTGCTAGATAAATTCTGTGCTTATTTTTGTGGATGATAATAAACTCTTTGGAGTGAAGTCTTGCAAAAGCCCTCATCTGTAACTATCATACTACAAATGAGACTTACATCCCAACAAATTCACTTGATTTAAGGTTAAGCATCAGGCCAAGAAATTGAGACTTTTTTCATAAATATATACTTTAATGAACAATTGACAAATTGTTTTGAGAAGCTATGTAACCTATTAAAGTTATATATTTTGATGCCTAAACTATTTAAATCTATGTTGATTCTGAAAAGATATATTTCAAGGTAGGAGTAGGCCAAAAGTGATTCTTTGTTTTTCTTTAATAGCTACTGTACCTATGTACTACATGTGCTATCACCTGCATTTTTCTACTGGGTGTCTCTTTGGGATTCATATAAGGTGCCTCTTAGCAAGTCACATCTCAAACTTTGTCACAAATGAAAGTCAATTGCTGAAATTGATGAATAAAATAGCGTAACTATAAATGTCTGGGGCTAAATCTGAGAGACTTATTTTTTTAATATTTAATACTTTATTTAAGCACTGTGAATACAAACAAGTTCATAATTTGGTTTGAGTCAGTGAAGGTACACTACTTTATCAGTGGAACTTTCTTGCCACCAATGTTCCATATTTCCCTCCTCCCCCACCATCCCTTGCCTTTCCTCAAGAAAGGCATTCTACTTCTCTCTCTCACTATCATTGTCATGGTATTTGTCAATACAGTTATTGCTCTTTGTGATAAGGTTCATATCATGGGCTGATCCTTCTGGCCCTCATGACATACTTTATTTCGAATAAGTCCCCAAGTAAAGCTAAGATTGCTGGCTCACAGTTTATATTTTCAGTAATGAGGTCTTAGATTACCAAGCAATACGATCAACTTGAATCCAAAAGCATGCATTGAGAATAAAGTTGAACATTGATTATTCATGAAAACAGAATTTTAGCATCACTATAGGTTGGAGAGATGATAGTTGTTAATCCTACTTGCTACAGAAGTATTTGTTAAGTCACCAAAACCATTAGCATCTCAAGAAACTGTCTCCTTGATTAGGTTTCACTTTGACCATTGTTTATGCAAATTAAAGAGAGAGCAAGAATAGTGTATGTCTATTGCTGTCTCTTTTCTGTATTTTTATCGAGTCAACAATGTGAGTCTTAGGGTCCCTCAATTTACCTAAGGTCAGAGCTTGCATTATATAATAGAACTCTTTCTCTACCCATAGTGCTTGAACATAAATTATAATAACATTATGTTTTTGGTTAAAAATTATAATATGAACTGAGGTGAATAATATCAAAGGAGGTCTGAAGCCTCAGTTTACTGGCTTTGTGATTATTATGACAAGGATGAATCTTTTCATCTCTTCATTTCTGTAGTCATCTATACAATGGGAATTAGAAATTTGCATATTTGAAGCATTAATTTTCAATTGCATGATACCATAAACAATAAATATTACTATTGCTGTTAATTATATTCAGTGTGTCATGAATAGACTTTAATATAAGTATTCAATGTAGCTGGGACTAGATAAAGCTGTTTTATTATTTAGATCAATTAACCTTATAGATTGGTATTGATTCATTGGGTGTTTTATTCACTATTTAAAAACACTAGAGTAACGTAGAATAGCATTTTGACTATAAAATAATCAACATTAAAAGTCAAGTGAAAGGGGCCTGGGAGATAGCATGGAGGTAAGGCGTTTGCCTTTCATGCAAAAGGTCATTGGTTCGAATCCTGGTGCCCCATATGATCCCCCAGGCCTGCCAGGAGCAATTTCTGAGCATGGAGCCAGGAGTAACTCCTGAGCACTGCCGGGTGTGACCCAAAACCCCCCAAAAAAAAACCTAAAGAAAAAAAAAGTCAAGTGAAAAATATTAGAGATCAGGTAAATTTTGAAATTTATGAATTTGTTTCAACACATTTACCAAGAAAGGGAAGTGAAGGGTTATTTTATTTGCATATCAGTGCCTTCTTTACACACAATTTTAAAGCAGTAAAAATCTTAGGAAATTAATATAAGTCTTCCTAAGCAATTTTGAACTTAGAGCCCTATCTTCAAAAAGGATGTGTTCACTATTAACCCTTTCTTTTTTAATTTTCCCCTGATTCTTTGGGTAAAAGTGGCATCCTTTGATCTCCTAAACAGATATTAGAAATACTTTGATTTTACTTACCCACTAAGTTATCTATTTTGCTCATTTTCTGCTCCCCTTAACTTTACCTTTTTTCCCCTTTTTCTTCAGTACAGGAAATACATGAATAGCTCCCTCATTTGTCCAAGTTGTTGAAACATTTCCTGGATTCACTTTAAGAAAAGTGAGAGATAGAAAAGAAGTGAATGGACTGGAATTTCAATCATTTGGTATTTAGCAGAAGTAGATGCATTGGAGGAGGAAAAGGAGGCAGAGACTGAATGCTCATATCAATGTGAAGATTCAATATTCTTCACCGGTGTTAATAAACATTAATATCAAGGAATATCTTCCTGCTCTCAGCTTCATGCATGAATTATTTCTGAGAAATGTGTATACTTTTCTGCATTATACACTTACTCAATTTCCTTTCATAGCCTTCCCCTAACTTTTATGTCATTATTTCCCTCATGATTATTTTATTTAGAGCACATACTCATTTGACTTATTCAACAAATTAGAAAAAATTGAAGTATAACTCTAAGTTTTAGTTTTAGAAACAATTATATTACTTAAATTTCAATATGAAGACTCTCCAGTTTTTGTTTTTGTTTTTTTTTTTGATCATCTTGTCTGTGCATTTTGACCAGGGTTTTCAAAATAAACTTTAAAAATCAAGTGATAATCATTAAAAATTAGGTAAAATTTAAGATTCATAAATGTGTGCCTTTATACACAAAGTGTATGTAAAAGAGCATACATTATGTCCTTGATTACTTACTTGAATTATCATCATACATATATTCTTATATATACTTGATATCTATACACTCATAGGTTCTGTAAATTTATTTAATAACTTAATTTATGTTGTAGGTTGAAGGATTCATATACCATAAAAATCTCAGAACCTGAAGAGTTCTCAAAGGCAGATTTTGAAGTGATGTATTTACTTTTTAAAACTGCCAGTGACTTTCACATCCTAGTGCTTGGAATATCTCGGTTGCCAGAAAACTTTGTATTTCTCTAAGTTGTGTGTTTCATAGTGATTGTATTTATTCATTTAGTATATGTGTTGCATATAGGGATGTTTATCATAGCTCCCTACACTTATGACAGGAGGCCTCTCTGTAGCATGCACAGTTGCTGCAGTAAGGGTTTTGTCTCTGCAAGACTGGCAGCCAAAGCAAAGTATATATATAGGTCCATGTAGAAAGGCCTTTTTGTGTATTTATGCCCAGTGTGTGGAGCTGTGGCTCTGATGATTGGAAATGCCTATGCATGCCTCTCTTCTTCTTGGGAAAAGTCTCTGAACAGTGTATTTGGAATCAGTCCTGGAGCACCTGTAGCATTCTGTCACAAACAAGAAGGGATTTAGGGCAGAAGCTCAGAAGACAGCTCAACTCTTGAAACTCCCTTGGATTTGGGGCGAACTCACTCACAGATGGGATGCCTTCCAAACATTAACTAAAATACTCACACTTGTTTTTGACAACAGTGCTAAGGTTCAGTTTCACTAATTGCTATTTTGGGTCCTAAGCTATGGGAGAAATGTCTCCAGATTCTGAGGAGCTGTAATTCCACTGTAAAACTACCTTTCAGAATGCTCCATATGCTAGGCTTTCAAGAATTCAGCTGTGTTGGTGCCTTCTCATGATTCAGCCCCATCCACCCCCCAAGATAAATGAGGAGATCTGGACAGGACTATTGAGACCAGGGAGCCCCCTAAGACAGCCACTCCAGGAGTCTCCCTGCCCGACTTGACTCATTCTTTGATATGTGGAAGAAACAAGGAGGTGACTTCCAAGAGCCTGTCTATAATGATAAATGAGGTCCCCTCAGCAGTCTGGGGAGCAGATAGGAGTCAGCAGAATGCAGATGTTGCAAGACAGCCAAATTAATATTTAATGGGAAAGTACACATTGGGCCCTCATTAAAATATCTACTGACCTAACGCCATTACCAAACAAGACCTAACCTAACTCTATGCAGCAAAGTTTGGCCTAAAATCTTCCAGAACTTGCTATGGCTGATGTAGTAACTGATTTGTTTATATTATAATTTCTTTAGAATCTTTCAATCACAGAGGGAAGATTTCATAGCCAAGAAGAATATGGTTTGAAATGTTTTTAGATATTTTGAGGAACTTGTAATTCTGAATAGTAGTTACTTGGGTTGAATCACTGGGTTGAATCGTTGGGTTGAATCAGCTCTATATAATGTGTAGTATAGGAGAAGGCAAGAATTCTATCTGTAGAATATTTTATTGTAAATTATCTCTTCTGAAAGATTATTTATAGAGAAGCATGTATATAATGAATAGGTAACTGACCCTTTTCTATCAAAATGACAAATTAAAGTGATTAGAAGGAAATTATTAATATCAAGAAACAAATGCAGCTCTTACACTCCCAAATTAGAAAGGTAATATATTGATATCTGATTCTATTTACAGAGTTATGATATTTTCATAGAGTTAACTTCTTCCAAAGATGTATTGAGGGACTGAAACAATAGTACAGTAGATAGGATGCTTATCTTGCTCACAGCTGACCAGGATTTGGTTCACAGCCTTCCATATAGTCTTGCAAACACCACAAGGAGTGAGACTTGGGCACATACAAGTCCTGAGCACTACCAATGATTGCCTTAAAACAAAAACAAATATCCATGTGCAGTGAACGACCTGTTAATTAAGTGCTAATTGCAGTAGAATTTCTAGAAAAGGAAGGGAATAGAAGAGAAAGAATATTATTATAAATGATACTGGGTGAAAAAAGTAAGAGCATATCATCATACACATAATCAATTCAACAAGAATAAGCTAATAAAATTGACGTAGGTAGGCTGAAGTTTATCAAAGGCACTGATCACGAATTTCTGTCTAGAAAGCCTTCAGTGAACATTCATAGACATGTCATTTGGAGATAGAACATAGGATTCATCATAACAAGAGTCAGATATTTGAATACGGGACTAGTTTGGAACTTTTGTGAGTCTTCATTCATTTTCTACAAAAAAAGTTAGTAATATCTAATGCCACTTGATAGAGAAATTTCAAATCGAATTCTTCAGCTGATTGAGAATAAATCTAGTATTTTCAATTGTGATGATTTATAAATATAATATTTACTTTTATAAATTACTAATTAGTATGAACAAAGGTTTAGGTTAAAGGAATAACATTTGGAGAAAAATCAGGGCCAGATAGTACTCTAAGTCCATCCCTTCCTACAGAAGAGTTAAACACACTTGGGCATTTGGTAAAAAATATTTGACCTTTGTGTTTTGATTAAGAGCTATTTCTATCTTATGTTACCATCTCTTGGAATTCTATAAACAGATTGAAAATGAACACTCTCTGGAAGAAATAGAAAAAATAGAGAGCAAAATAATATACAAAGGGCAAAAACAATAGCATAGAGGGTAAGGCACTTACTTTGTATGTGGTTGACTCACATAGAGATTTGATTCCTGGCACTCCATAGAGTTGCTTGAGTCCACCACAAGTGATGCCTGAGCCCAGAGCCAGGAGTAAACCTTGAGTACTGCTAAGTGAGGTCCCCAAACAAACAAAAATTATATAAACAAAATTTCAAGAGTTTGTTCATGAATTTAAAAATGAACTTGGCATATAGAAAACAAATAAATATAAAGAAATGAGGTCTAGAAAATGAAACCAGATAGGAAGTTGAAATTGGAAAATAAAAATTCTTTAAATAAAAATTTTCTTAGTACTTTCTACTAAATTAGTCACCAATGAAAAAAATTAATACATTTGGAGTCAGAGAAATAGTACAGCAGGTAAAATGCTTATTCTGCATGCAGTTGACTCCATTCATTCATTCTCTGGTACTGCATATGGTTCTCTGAGCACTGGGAACTATCTCTAAGCACAGAAGTAGGAATAAAGGTTGAGCAACACTAGATGTGAATAAAACTAAAGGTCAAACAAAAATATTGAATTTGAGATAGTATAACATATGATATGCATACCAAAGAATAGAGGAAAATATCCATATCTAAAACATGAAAAATCAAAGAATCTTAGTAATTCTTGAAGTAAATTTTTTTTGTTGTTGCAGACTTCCCACCTAGTAATCTTAATGCCACAAGGCCATTGCCTGTGACACTTGGCCAGCCAGAATGCATGGTTAGCGCATATGGATGCAGCTGTGTTGGTATCCACCAAAGTTACCCAGATAGTGCATAGGAGCTTCCAGGACTATATTCAGTGGTACCAATGGTGTCTTGGGATGTCTGGGTTCAAGCTTGCCTTGCTGCACAAATAAGACAAGTGTGTGTCTAACTGTTGAGCTACCTCTCAACCTCCCACAGGTCCCTAGTTATATCTTTAAACATCCAGAATTAACTTAGGGAAGAATTTTTTGGTGATAGTAAGAGAAAGGGCTTCTTAAGTAGTGCTTATGGTCCAGGGGCCACTTCTAGCAATATTCAATCAGGTCAGATGCTTCAGTGGTCAGGCCCAGCAGTATTAGGAGTTACCAGAAACACTCTGATAGTGCCTGGGGAGGTGCCAAGGCTACACCTTACAGGAATTAACGTGCATGCAAGGCATCTATCCATATCTCCCTGGTGCCAGGAAATATAATTTTATTAAAAGCAAACTATTTTTCAAACTTGTTAAATATATAAATTGTGGACTTCAATGATCTTGATCATTAAAAACAGATGCACAGATGTAAACACATAATAAAATTTCTGGACCAATATTTCAAAAGCTATCCTTAAAATAGCTAGAGAAAAGGCACATCAGAGAATAACAAGACTCTGATGAGAAATGATAGAGTCCAGGAAAAAGAGGGGTAAGATCTCGAAATACTAAGAAAAAATAAGACAGTCAATATAGAAGTTCAACCTCAGTAAAATACTTCAAAATAAAGGTAAAGTGAACTTCAATGTGTCTGAAAAAGTGTCAAAATTTTATTTCTAGAAGATCTGTGGATTTGGGTTATAAATAAATGTTACTTGGGGTGAGGAAAAATATTAGTGAATGAAAACTCAGGTCTATAGTAAGTACTGACAATGGCAAATATGTAGATTAGTAGAAGAAAGTTTTTCATAGCATATTTTTCTCAAGTTAATGCAAAGAAAATATATTGTGATATTTATAATATATAAATAAAATATACACTAAAATAATAGGAGGATAGATGTATAAAAATAATATTTTAAGCATTTTTCTTTATCTATAAAGTGATATAAAATTAATTCACAAGAGAATATAAACATTAAAGCCATAGCTTAGAGATGAAAACAGAAAAGAGTAGTTAACAAGCATGTCGAGGAAATACCAAATATTTAAAAATATTAGACCCATAGAACATTAGTAAGGAAAAAATTGATATAGACATGAAAGGGTCAATGGTAGCAATTAATAAATGTCTAACTATAAAAAAGTTAACATGAAAAATAAAGTTAAATACTAATATGTATGTGAATGGAAATGTAAAAAAGTGCTTTGCCTTCAATGTTTAAGGAATTACATAAGTTTTATGGCTTTAGATTGCTGTGTGTGCTGCTAAGAAATATTATGTACTACAATATGGGGACTTGAGGGACAAAGTAATTGTACATGGGTTCTGTTTTATTTTTCTTAATGTTCATTGGCTGAAAGTTCAAAGTTAAGATATCAGCAATGGGACTACTGAGAATTCTGTTTATGGGTGATTGTCCTTCCACTGTAACTTTATCTTGTCCTCTTTGCATCTTTGTTCTCATAATTAAACATAAAAAAATTAACAAAAAAAAACCTAAAAGGAAAAAAATAAAATAAAGTTAAATAAAATAAAGTTAACCAAAATGATAACTGCATTAGAAGTAAGATGAAATATATATTGTTTAGATATGTGAATTATTTTCATACAATAAGAATAACTTGAAAGTAATACAAAATATTTCTTATATATTTCCTGTTTTCTTATTTATTTTATGCATAATGATATAATCAAAATACATAGAAAATATGACCTGGTTGCATTAATACAAATATAGACTTAAATATAAGGGATATTACTATAAAGAGAAATCTTTAAAATTGGTACTTAAAGAGAAAAATTAACCAAAGGAAAAAGAATTAGTCAACATAATTTGATGTGATGCCTGGTTGATTTTAATTTATTGAACTAATTTAGTGTAAAGAAATATTAGGCCATGAGAAAAGAGAAAATGTGACATGTTCAGAATAATCAACTTGGAACATAATAAACATTATTCAAGTACTAAGGAAAACTTCTTGAGCAAGAATGTATTCCTCAGGATTATAGTTTAAATATCACTGGAGAATACATCTACCTCACTGGATGGCAGATAATTTTCTTGTGTTATCCAGGGCATAGTTGCAATAATTGCAAATCAAATAAAAAACACTATCCTAGTCCTGGAATCCTATCTCATACTTTTTCAAAATTAGTTAATTCAAGATAGATAAAAGCCTGATGTTTAACATCTGCACCTATAATACTTCTAGTCAAAGCATAGGAGAATATTATGTGGGCTTTTGGAAAACCTAAATATTTTTTAGAGAAGATACAAAATAAAATAAAAACAAAACAAAATGTAGAAAAATATTTATAGAATAAAAACAATAATTACCATATAGCCTGATTATATAAACATACTTAATGTATCTTACTGTATATATAAGTATATATACTTACTGCATATTACTGTATATACAAGTATATATACTTACTGTATATTACTGTCTAGGGTTAGGGTTAGAGTCAGTTATAAACTTACTGTAATATATATAATATTTAATATGTAATTTATTATAATAATTTGTTAGTTTATATATTGTTTTATATAATATTAATATGATTACTATATATTTATATAAACAAATAGACAAAATACTGTAAATAAATAAAAATCCAGTTAAAATGAGTAAGACATTTAAAAAGATACACAGATCAAAATAAATGTATAAATGCCATATAAGCAAGTAAAGTTTTTATTATCTGCAGTTAAGAAATTCAATTTTCAATTATAATGACAATGACTAATTATTTTGAGACAAGAACCACCAAATATTGATGTGAATTTCATGGAATAACTCAGACTTTAATATTTCTGGAGGGATTCGAGAATGGCACTTTTACTTTGGACAACATTTGATGATTCTTTAGGAATTAAACATTTATCTACATATGTACCCCTAAGTCTTATTCTCAATTTTTTACCTCAGAAAAAATATTTGGCTTTAGATAATAGATTTATATAGTTACTTGAATCTTGTTTATAATGTTAGCATTTTGAAATATCTCAAATGTATGCTACATGGTAAACAAATTGTAATGCAAACAGTGCAAATTCAATTATATTGACACTTAAGGCTAATTAAAGCGAGAAACAGTGACAATTTGAGAAAAAGCTTTATTGATAAGAGCACATTAAACAAAGTAGAAGCCTGTCTTTCAAGGAATCTTGTCCACAGAGTAATTATAGAATATTTATTTAATGAAAGAATGGGAAGAATTGGTGGACTTCAGACCAGATGGCACCAGGAAGGAACAATAAAGATTTCTTCAAGGGTTGATCCAAATTGAAGACACATTGTCCATATCTTTAGACTTTGGAGCAAGTAAGTTGTCCATATGTAATATTGATCTGTAACCCAGTTTCAGTAATATGTATGCATATATAGTTTATGTAATACAGTATATCAATACAAGAAAAAATTAAAATCATATAATAATATCAATTGGTGTAGAGAAAACAATTGACATGATTCAACACCCATTCATTACCAAAAATATTAAATAAACTTAAGATTGGAGTTTAAGCAACTTTTTCAACATAGTTAAAGCCATTTACCACAAGCCCACAGCAAACATCACACTCAGTGGTGAAAAACTGAAGGCTTTCCCTCTAAGATCAGGAACAAAATAGCTTGTACACTCTCGTCTAGTAGGAGGACAAAGAATCAGTGTTATGGAGTTAAGTAAAGACAACTAACACTTTTGTTTTGTTTTGTGTCTGGACTCCAACTCAAGATCTCATGCGTTCAAAGCATTTGCTCTACTGAAGAACATTCTCAGTTCCAAAAGGAAACTTTTCTAAGAAGCAAAATTTGCATTATATATACCTAAGTTACAGGAATGCTAAACATTATACAGAAGTCACTTGTTTTATTTATTCACCCCAAATAGCCAAAATAGATTGCGTCAAGTCCTATAAAGTCAGTTTTTAGGAAGTATTTTTATTGTATACTGTGGGTGTTGTACCAAAAGTTTGATTCAATCAAATACAAAGTGTTAAATTTTTGTGGGCATCAGAAACTAATTTTTTCACTTAGGATTTCAGTCCAGAACAGAATTGAGATTTTGATTTTTCAGCAGTTACAAGAAAACACCAAATATAGATTCTGACGAGAAAGTCTCTAAGGAATATAAGGGTTAAAAATAACTCCAGGAGTACACAGACAATTAATAATAATGAGGTTTAATCATAGGGGAATTTCTATTTATTCCAGAAGCAGGAATTGTATAAATATTCTTTTTTCCCCAAGGATATAGGTGATAAGTAAAGATTCGCGATTCTAAGACTGGATAAATAATATTTCTAGAATTGGTGCAATCATCTTTGAATATATTCACAGATATCTTATGAAACTAGACTATATAAGAGTTGCCTTATATAACTTGTATTTCAGAGGAATTACCTGAAACAAATACAAGTAAAACTGCATTTAGAATTTATTGAATAATACAAAGAAAAACTTGGACACAATTTACACAAGCTATTAGAACACATTGCTGTTTTTTAAGCACCTTAAATTCATACAATATTCTGGAATAGATTAAAAATTATATGACAATTTGTTAAACAGAGAATATGTGTAAATAGACATAATTGAAAAAATGAGGAGGATGGGAAATAACCAAGATAGTGATTGAATTAGAAAACACAGACTACCTTTAAGACTTAATTTTTTCATTCTCTTTATTCAAGTCAAACTAACTTCTTGTATGTTCTTTAAACATGTTTTTGCTTCTACACTCATTTGTTATTCCTCGTTCCTTAAATTATACAAAAGGCAATATTGTCTTCTATTATCTTGTAAGGTTATGAATTGATCCATAAACTAGTAAACATATCAAGCATTGACTAAAACACTAGCATTAATACCATTTTTTATTTTCTTGTTTATAAATCTTTTTTTACAAGTTATTCCCTTTCATTTTTATTAATATCTTTACTTAAACACTTTGATTACAAATCAAGACTTAATTTTAAAAAATAAACTGGACATTTAGTTAAAAGTACAGTGATATGGTGCTGGAGAAATAATTTATAGGTACATGAAAAATCTGTGAAAATATTTTTTAAAACTGCATATTTTTAAATTAGTTTTATCTGATTTCAGAATGCATACAACTGTTGCCTCTATTCAGACAAATAATGTCAAATATTCATTTGTTATAGATAATATCAAATCCATATAAGTATTTGATATTCTTATATTTTAAAAAGCAATCTATTTCTTTAGCTTCATTGTAAGAAAGAGAAAGAGAACATTCTACAAAATAAGGGCAGGATGCCATCTCATATTGAATTCTGTTTCCTCAGCAACACTACTGCTGGTATAGGGGACTTGGCTTATAATTAAGAAACTGTTTTTAAATTAATGTTATTTTAATTGAGGGAAGACTAAAACAAGGAAATTGGCTTGAGAATTTAGCAAATTACCTCAGAGCAAATAATAAAAATGAAGCTACTCTGGCTTTCTTTTTATATTCTACCAACTCTCTTCTGCCTCAATATGCAGAGATTCTAGCAATCTTTGAAGTGTTAGTTTTGCCGGCACTCATGTTGAAAGCATTCTGCTGTCCATTTTATCTTTGGGGTCTTTCCTTGGCTATGTGGAGGGTATGATATGCTGGGTACAGGGGAGACTTAAGTATCCACTCTCCTTTTCTGCTTTGTTCATTAGCAGCCTTTGGCCATTGGACATAAGTCCTTTACTCTTCTGAAGACCAAGGTACACAGACTACTGAGAATCTAGATATTTTAAAATACATAATCACTGATCTAAGTTACAGCTTGTGAGTATGGAGCCTGAGTGAGAGCTAATGATGGAGTATGTGAGTGATAGCTTCATCAACCTGACAATCCCTCAGGATCTACCACCTACATAGGGGTTCTTTCCTGGCTATTTCCCCACCATATGTAAAAATTATTAACTGTATTTGGCTAGAGTTTAGAGTTTTCCAGGAGTTCTCTTACTGCTCCTTTTTTTAAACACTATTTTATTTTCCTCTCTGCACCCAGTTTTTAAGTACATTTTCATTTTCTACTCTCAATAACCTGTATGCAAATAGTTTGCTTAAGTTCCATTGCTTGCCCAGTCCTAGCAATCACATGGACTTGTTTTCCAAATAGAACATAGAAATATTATTCCAGATTTCTACTGCATTCTTAAATAAGTCAGACTTAATATAGGGCAGTTCCTTTCAGTAGTACAATAGTACAGTACCCAGGTTCTTAAAAAAAATAAAATTAAAACACCTTAGATATGGTTTGTCAAATCCTCCAAGCTAAAATAAATTCAAAAAGAAGTTGACTAATCAATAATTGGTTCATTTTCTAAATCAAAGTGGAAAAGGTGTTTCAAGATTTATTTTTAAATTAAGAATAAAGTCAACAAAACTTATGGATTTAATAAATAATGAGCAGTCTGAAGTTAGTAAGGATGTAAAATACTATAGACTGTATACATACATTTATATGTTTAACTACACATATTTATAAAAATACTCCTAGATACTAAGATTATAAACAGATTTTCTCTGAAGTCTACTTTTTATTATAGCTATAAATTCTGTTATTCAAAACTTACCTCTATGACTTGACTTAGAGTTTTCTGGTTTCCACTATTCATATGCACACAGTTCCGAGTAAGTCATATTTAACCGCTAAAAAACTATTTATTGAATATTTTGTCAATTTATAAGCACAGTCCTTCATTTACTCAAAATAAAACCTTTGTCTTCTCACTGCATTATATAAATATTTAAAGAATAAATTATCTTAGAAAATTATGTTTTCATTCTTAGGTATAGAAGCTAGAATTTGAATCTTTTGTACCTGTAAAATGTGCTGTTCCATTGATGCTAAAGGGTCAAATTAATTAAAGCTGTAATGATATTTTAGAAAGAGTTTTGCTGAAGCACAATGCAGATTTAAAACAAGGGACTTACATTCTCAAAGTAGCCATCTTGTCAAACTGGTGACAAGAAGAGTTTTAACTGAAAAAGAAAATAAGGAAATACACTTTTTAAAAGAGTTTGTTCAGACCACTGGATCCCAGAATAAACAGAAAGATCTGCTCTGTCTGGTTTCCTGATACCCACTCCATTTTATCTACAATTCTTAACAAAATAGGGGAAAAGTTAAACTTAGAACAAACTATTTTTATCTTTAGGCTTTGGGGCAAGAACAATTATCCTAGTCAAATATTTGACTTTGGGCTGATTTACTTTAAATATGATCATTATTCCTTTGTTTTGATGCCATTATTGATGTCTTGAAATCATCTTATCATCTACAAAATGAAAAGGGTGTTTTATATAACCAAAACTTTATGTCATTTAGCAGTCAATCCATAACAGTACGACATAGATAGTTGTTTGGGGTTTGTTTGCTTAGTTAAATAGTTGTCCTGAGCCCCCACTTTTATCTTCAGAATTTATGAAATAGAATGACTCTGGGAGAGTCATTTTTGTTCTTGAACCTATCTCAAGACTGAGGTCTTAACTTTGAAAAGAAATCACCTATGTAAATGTTATGTGTCTTGAGCTGTGAAAAGCAATGGTTTTGTCCGAAGGAATTGCCACTTGTTTCTTCTGAATTTTTTAGTTAAACTAGTTGGATGGAATAGATTATGGTCAATATACATCCCTGAAGATTCATGAATGGAATTTGATCCTTTGGTTAAACATTCCTCCACCATCCCACCCAAAATAAATAACTTTTCCCAGTAGGCTCCAGAGGAAAGGCCAATCATTATTGTCATTCTGACTAATTGTAGACAGTCTAGCCAGAAACACCCTACTTTGTGTCTTTTCTTTTCTATGGGGTTTGGGTTGGGCTGCAAAGAAGTTGTTAGAGGGTGGCCTGGGTGGGACCCAGAGGAAAATAATTATAATAGAAATGCCTTCTGTCATTAAGTCTTGAGTGGAATGCTGAGTTGAACAATGGAAATAGTCTCTGCTGTACTTGGGAAAATTATTGGTATTGTCCCAAGCCAAGCACTGAAGTGTCCAATGAAATTCTTTAGTGTCTGTCCTTTTTCACAATTATTTGGAATTTCCTATAATTTGTGTAGTAATGACAATTAGCTGCCCACCTTATAGAAGACTTATAGTCCTGCCTGTTTCTTATTGTATGGGGACACTTTAAGGTAAAGTGAGTAGATTATAGTTAGGAAAGATTTATTCCCTGCATATACTATTCAAAATGATGAAAACCATGCATAAAGATAGGCTATTGGAAGCAATATGATCAAAGAAGTAAAATACTTACGAAGAAGAATATTTAAGATATACAGCTGATTTGTCACAAGAAATCCTCAGGCATGAAAGGCAGTTATGAATAAAAGTAAAGAACCTTAATGAAAATAACTCCTCAACAAGAATATTACAACCAGTCAGATTTTTATTCAGGTTTAAAGAAATGATACACAGCTTCTGCAATAAACAACAGCTCAGGAACTTTACAGACTTAAAAATAACTATAGAATAAGAACTGAAGGGTTTACTTTAAGATAAGACAAAATGCACAAATATGACAAACATCTACAAAAATATGGTACCAAATTTTATGATAATATCTATCAATGTCAGTGGACTAAATGCAGCAATTAAGAGACATAGAGTGGCAAAATGGATCAAAATATTTAACTCAAGATTCTGCTGCCTACAAGAAACACTATAAAATATTAAGAGCAGGGGCCGGGCGGTGGCGCTGGAGGTAAAGGTGCCTGCCTTACCGCGCTAACCTTGGACAGACCGCGGTTCGATCCCCCGTGCCCCATATGGTCCCCCAAAGCCAGGAGCAACTTCTGAGCGCATTGCCAGGAGTAACCCCTGAGCGTCACTGGGTGTGGCCCAAAAACCAAAAAAAAAAAAAATATTAAGAGCAAATACAAATTCAAAGTCAAAGGTTGGAAGATAATCCTTCAAGTAAATGGCTCCTTTAAAAAGGCTGCATGGTCATACTAATATCAGACAAAATAGACTTAATGTGTAAAAAGGTTATAAGAGATAGTGTTATTTATTAATAATGAGGTGATATATATCAGAAAGAATAACACTCCTAAACATATATGCACCCAATGAGAATTCAGCAAAATACTTAAAATAACTGCTAATAGACTTGAAAGACATCAATAATAACACAATATTAAGTGCAGACTTCACTATCAATCCACCTCCTCTATGTAGTCCTACCAGGATAAAATTTAACAAATATTTACTGATTATGAAAGAAAACAATGAGAGAAAGGGGATTATTCAATCTATATAGAGCTTTTCAATACCCAAAGACAAATACACATTCTTGTTCAATGAATGTGAGACATTCTCCTTTATAGACACATGCTTGGTCACAAAACATACCCCCATAAAATAAAAATTATAGAAATTGTATCAAATATCTTCTCAGATCATTGTACACTAAAATAATAAATGATTATAAATAGAAATTTATAGATAACTTAATGCCTGAAAATTAGACAACTTACTACTAAAGAACCAGTGGATCATAGAGAAAATAATAGAAGTAATCAAAAGATTACTAGAAACAAATGAGTAGGATGACACAAATTATTAAAATTTATGGAGCACAGCAAAAGAAGTTTTAAGAGGAAAATTAATAGCTTTACAAATATTCTTTAGGAAGAAAGAAAGGCATAAATCAATAACTTAATAGCACAGCTTACAAAATTGGAAAATGTGCAAAGAATTTAATCAAAATCAAGAAAGAGGAATGAACCAATAGAACTTAGAGCAGAAATTATTAAACTGGACACCCCAAAACATCCAAAATTATTAATGAAAGCAGGAATTTATTCTTTGAGGAAATGAACAAAATCTGTAAAACATTATTAAGACTCACAGACAAAACCTTTAATAAACCAAATCAAATAAAATGTGTGTGTCATAACAGATACTACAAATATTTGAAGGATAATCGCAATCTTAATATTATTTTAATTTTGAGAATCTTAATGCCACAAAAAAGAAAATGAAGAATAAGTAAAAAAGATGTGTATATCTTGGGACTGGAGAGACAGCATGGAGTTAAGGCGTTTGTCTTTCATGCAGAAGGACGGTGGTTCAAATCCCGGCATCCCATATGGTCCCCTGTGCCTGCCAGGGGCGATTTCTGAGCATGGAACCAGGAGTAATCCCTGAGCACTGCCGGGTGTGACCCAAAAACCAAAAAAAAAAAAAAGTGTCTATCTATAACCTTTCAAAGTTGAACTAAAATGGTCTTGAACAGACCTAGCTCTAGGAAATGGAAATGTTAATGAAAATGGAAAATAATAACCTAAAGGCTTCCCCAAACCAAAAGCCCAAGAACAGATGCACTGATTACTGAATTCTTTCAAACCTTTAAAGAGGACCTAATGCCAATATTTTTAGGCTCTTCCCAGAAATTGAAGAAACAAAATAGATTCAAACAATTTCTATGAAGCTTGCATCACCCTGGTACCAAAAGCAGAGAGACAGAACAGTGAGAGAGAGATATATATAAACACTGACAGAGAGAGAGGGATAGAGAGAGAGAGAGAGAGAGAGAGAGAGAAGAATTACAAGCCAACATCCTTGATGGATAAAAGTGCAAAAATCCTTAACAAAGTCTTCAGCAAATAGAATCCAACAGTTTATCAAAAATGTTTAAAATCCTAAAGACTATAAAAAAGTTTTAGAAACAATAGATTTGTATAATAAAGTGTAATTATACAAAATTAGTACACACAAATTATTTTTATAAACAAATATTAAAAGAGAAAAATATGCATTAAAAAGCAATCTATTCACAATTATTCATCAGAAAATTAAGTGCTTTGGAACCAAATTAAAAAAAAAACGGGCTAAAGACCTGTGCAAGGAAAACTATAAAACATTGCTTCAAGAGATAAAGGAGAACTCGAGGAAATGCAAAAACATGTCCTGATCATGAATTGGATTTTAACATCACTAAAATGCCAATACTTACCAAAGCATTTTTCAGATTCAATGCAATCCCTATAAATTTATCCATGATGCTTTTAAAAGTAGTAGATCAAGCACTCCTATATTTAATGTGGAACAATAAACAAATACAAATAGCCTAAGCAATGCTTGGGAATAAGAAGATTGGTGGCATCATTTTCCATAACTTCAAACTTTACTATAAAACAGTAGTAATTAAAACAGATTGGTTCTGGGTCAGAGAGATAACAAAGCAGCAGAGTTTTGCCTTGCGCGCAGCCAATCCAGGGTGGATTGTGGTTCAAATCCTGACATCTCATATGTTCTCCTAAGCCTGCCAGGAGAGATTTCTGAGCACAGAACCAGGAGTAACCACTGAGTGCTGCCGGATGTGACCCAAATACCCACCCCAAGGAAACAGCCATGGTACAGGAATTAAGATAGACCTCAGATAAATAGAAGAGACACTAATATTTTGATATTTATCCTCAGGTATTGGATTAATCTTTGATAAAAGGGCAAGACATGAGAAGTGGAGCCAGCATAGGCAATTCAACAAGTTATGTTGGATAAACTGGTAAACTACATGCAAAAAAATGAATTTGGAATTCTTTTTAATGCTATGCACAAAAGTGAAATCAACGTGAATTAAGGACCTTGATAGCTGACCAAAAACCATAACATTTTCCACAGGGGAAAATGTAGGCAGAACTCTTCATGACATTGAAGCTATAGGCATCTTCAAGAATGAAGCACAACTGGTCAATCAAGTTGAAGCAAAGATAAACAAATGGGACTACATTAAACTAATAAGCTACTTCACTTGAAAGGAAATGGTAGCCAGGATACAGTCTACCCATAATGAGGAAGAAACTATTCACTCAATACCCATTTGATAAAAGGTTAATATCTAAGATATATAGGACATTGATAGAGCTTATCAAGATAAAACATGTAACCCCACTGAAAAAGGGAGAAAGAGCTAAACAGATATTTCCTCAAAAATAAATACAGATGGCTAAAAGGTGCATAAAAATGGTCCACATAATTAATCATTAGGGATACAAGGAGATGAAAATCAAAATGACTATTAGATGTCATCTCTCATCACAGTGACTGGCACACATCACAAAGAACAGAAACAACCAGTTCTGGCAGGACGCAGGGAGAAAAGGATTCTCATTCACTGCAGATGGAAATGCATACTGAACCAACTTTTCTGGAAAAATATATTGATATCCTTCAAAAAACTAGATTTTCTTTGAAGAAAAATCAGCAGTACCACACTTAGGACACCAAACAATAATGCAGAAGATACTAAAAATAATGTATTTCTATGTTTTTTACATCACTATTCACAATGATTCAAATCTGAAAACAACTCACATGCCTGAGAACAGATGAATGAATAAAGAAACTGGATTATCTATACTATTGAATACTATGTAGCTGTTGGAAAAAATGAAGTTATGAAATTATTTTACATATGGATAGATATGAATAGAACTATGCTGAGTGAAATGAGTCAGAAGTAGAAGAATAGACATAAAATTATTGCACATTTTTGTGTTATATAAACAATAGTATGATATCTATAGACAATAGTGACATGGTTCAGGAGGATCAGTCCATATTAGGAAGCTTGCTACAAATTGTGGAAGAGTGCAGTTAGGGTAGAAGGGACCACTATGCCAGTGGTAGTTCAATGTGATCATTCTGGAAAGAACTGGGTGCTAAAAGGTGATAAAATTATATGCATGGTACCCTTTAAGTAACAACATTGTAAACCACAGTGTTGAAAAGAAAAGACAGAAAGAGAGAGAAAGAGAGAAATATCTGCCACAAAGACAAGCAATAGAGGAGGGTGGTAAGGTGGGAAGGAAACTGGGGGCATTGGTGTGGTGGAGGGAAGTATGCACTGGTGAAGGGTATTGTGTATTGTATAACTGAAATTCAACCAGGAACAACTTTGTAACTATAAAAAACAATTGTTTTATTAAAAACTTGGTAACCATGATGTTTATATAAACTAATTTAAAAAACTATCCTATTCAGTGATTTAAATAGAAAAATTCAGACTAAGCAAGTGGAAAATTCTGTTTGCAATTGTCAAACAACTGCTCAAGATAAAACATCTGGATAAACATTTAGTTCTCCAGATATTTTTAAGGTCTAGACACTTTGCAACATGTCTATAAAGATATAATAAAATAATTTAGAAAAGGTTGAATGTTTTAATTTTTAAATTTATACTTAAAATAATTATCATCTTTTTCCACCTTTATATTATATTCGCCTACTCTTATAATATTCTTAAATATGGTGAGGTCTTTGGTGAGTCCTCATATGTGAAAAGTGTTAAATTCCCAACTGGATATTCATATGGCCAAATTAATTACATATTATTCACAATAATGGAATAAATTGTCTTAATATTTTATTTGTAATTAATTAATACTGATCCACTCATTGTAAAGGCAATGATGATTTTCCTTTTTATTATTTTTCCTTTTTATAATAGTTTACTCTTTAACTTTCACGAACATAATATCTCCTAAAATGTAAATATTTCCTGTAACTTAGCAGTAATATAGAACACAGAATGAAGAAGAGTGTGGACAAATTATTAAGAGATAAATCTTATCCCTCATGACAATTCTGGCCTTTTGCGGGAGGAAATCAACTTCCAGGTTGCTTCCCAAATTACTTAGAGATTTTCTTGTTCTCTGAATTCAATTTACTTATTTCATTAAGAAAAAATGAATCTTAAGGAATCAAACACTGTTTTAGATCTTATACCTTATAAGTTAAAAAAAAGGTAAATGTCACAATTATGGTGAGTTTATACGCTCCTGCTCTCCCTAATTCAACATTTATCATACCCAAAGAGTTATGATTACCGTAAATGCAAATATAATCAATAAAGCCATTATGGATGAAACAAATTGCCAAGAAGATGGTGCTTTAACCCAGACCTTCCAGTGATTTTCATCAATATTGTGCTTGGTTAAAATCTTGGGTCAGGGGCTGGAGAGATAGCACAGCGGTGTTTGCCTTGCAAGCAGCAGCCAATCTAGGACCTACGGTGGTTGGTTCGAATCCAGGTGTCCCATATGGTTCCCTGTGCCTGCCAGGAGCTATTTCTGAGCAGACAGCCAGGAGTAACCCCTGAGCATCGCCGGGTATGGCCCAAAAACCAAAACCAAAAACCAAAAACAAACAAACAAACAAACAAAGATCTTGAGTCAGGAGATATTAGGTGATTCCCCCACCCCCCCAAAATAGAAGATTGTTATCACTGAATGTTCTTTCTAAATTTCTAGGTTGAAATTGACTCCTCAGAGAGATGTCACCTTGAAATACTTTTTAGATACTTATTATATTCTGAAGCAGATTAAAATTCTTATGACCTTCTAAAAAGATGCCCTGAAGGCCACCACAGAGATAGTATAGTGAGTAGGGTTCTAGAATATATGCAACATACCTAAGTTTGATTCCCTCAACATCCAATATGATTTCCCGATGTGCCAGGAATGATACCTGAGTGCAAAGCACTGGCCCACCACCTCACACTCCCCCACCAAAAATTAATAATAATAATAATAATAATGAAAGGATGCCCAATTAAGCAATCCCAGTCTACCTGTGTATACAGTGAAAAGGGAGTAATTTATAAGCAAATGTTTACTCTGAGAAAAAAAGGAAACATTGATATTATATATCTTCCAGAACTCCGAGAAATCGTTTCTGGTTTTTTATAAGCCGCCTCATCTGTGGTATGTTTGTAAAAGAAACAGGCAAAAATAAGAATTTGGTGTGGGGGGGAGTTTGGGACACTCAATGGTTATAGCCCTGTCTCTGTGCTAAAAAATCACTCCCGGCAAGTTCAGGGGACCAGATGAGATGGCGGGAGTCGAACCCAGGTAGGTCCTGTGCAAGGCAAATGCTTTACCTTCTGTGTTATTGCTCCTGCCTGAGAAAAATATATTTTAGTGAAATGGTACAGAGGAATTGGTTTGACTTTACTGAACCACATTTCCTAAACTTCTTTATAGGTTAAAAAAAACTTTGGTCAAAAGCCCATTAAATATCAAGGTGTTTAAATAAAATAAAATAATTATTAAAAAAAAAAGAGTGTCATGCTGAACCTCTAATCCTATATAGGAAGTTATAGAGAATCTTGAGCCATAGACAGATGTTGCAGCCTTTTTTTTTTTTTTTTTTTGGAAAAAAAAAGCTCATTAAATTGGAATAGTCTAGGATACCATCTAAGACTCAAGGCCACTAAGTTGCATGATCCTCTTGCCAAGCCCGTAGGACAGAAAGCCTGCAGTTCTGATATCTGCCTCATCTCTGGTCCCCAAACCTCATGAATGCTATTGTGCTAACAAAAAGCCATTCTAATATATACACATATACATATATATGCCATATTTCTGGCAAGGTTGACCATAGCATTTCTATTTCTTAGACAGTATACAACCTGAAAATGCAATTGTAACTGAATAATTTTTTTTTTTGATTTTTGGGTCACACCCGGCAGTGCCCAGGGGTTACTCCTGGCTCCATGCTCAGAAATTGCTCCTGGCAGGCACGGGGTACCATACATATGGGGCACCAGGATTCAAACCGATGACTTTTTGCATGAAAGGTAAACGCCTTATCTCCATGCTATCTCTCAGCCCTGTAACTGAATAATTTAGATGAAATTTTTCTTAGCATATTTAAATAAGCCTGCGTGGTAGGAAAATAACCTAAAATATAAATGTATTAGTCATCATTTGGTAGAAATAATACATAGGAACAAATCACTTCTCAAGTAATTGGGAACAAGAAAGGCCACCACATGCATAATAAGGAAGGAAGAAAAAGATGAAAATCAACAACTTAAAGGCACACTTGAAATATTTGGTAAACCAGTAACAAAGGAACCCAAACACTAGTAGCAGAAAATAATAATAAAAACTAGAGTATAAAATAACAACATAGAAACCAAGAAAACAATAAAATGAATAAATGAAACCAGGAAGTGTTTTTTGAAACAATAAACAAGATAGCAAATGCAATGGGGCCAGTCATTGCACAGTAGATAGGGTGTTTGCATTGCATGCGAATGACTCAGGTTCGATTCCTAGCATCCTATATGGTTCTCCAAGCCTGCCAAAGTGATTTCTGAGCACAGAGGAAGGAGTAACTCCTGAGCTTCACCATGTATGGCTAGAAAACAAAACAAACCCCCCCCCCAAAAAAAGATAGACAAAAGCAAGACTCACAGAGAAAATAAAGAGAAAATGTTTAAATAATTTAGATTAGCAATGATAGGGGAAAAGTAACAATGGAATCCCAGAAATTCTAAACATCATGAGAGCTTACTATGGACAATTTTGTTAAGCTAGAGAACCTAGAAGAAATGGATAGATTCCTGGAAACATAAAATTTCCCATAATTGAATGACAAGAAAGTAGATAGCCTAAATAGATCAGTCACAAGCAAGGAAGTTAAAACAGTTATTATGAATCTAATGAAGAATAAAAGTCCAGGCCAAAATGGGTTAACAGATGAATTTTATCAAGTGTTCAGAAAATTGATGCCTTTGATGCTTAAACTCTTCTACAATATTAAAGTAATGGGAACCTTCCCTAACAACTTTTGTTTAACTGACTCTATGCTGATATCCAAAACTGATGGAGGTAACTAACAATCTTGTACTGATCATTAATATAAAGATCCCAAAATAATCTTAACAAAATAAATTCAATTGTATGTCAACAAATCATGATCAAGTAGATTTCATCCCAATGATGCAAGGATGATTCAATATATGTAAATTAATTTATATCACATATCATATCAGTAAATGAAAGATAAAAATCATATGATTGTATCAATCAATGCAGAGAAAGTATTTGACTAGATTCAACACCCATTCATTTTTGACATTTTTAGCAAAGTTGGAGTAGAAGTAGTCTTCCTCAGGAGAATCAAGGTTATCTAAAAATTCAATGACCAATATTATTCGTATGGTGAATAACTAATAGCATTCCCACTGAGGTCAGGCACAAGGGGATGCCCACTTTAGGCACTATTATTCAACATAGTATTAACTATCCTAGCAACAGCAATCAAGCAAAAGCAGGAAATCAAATAGATCCAAATTGGAAAAGAGAAAGTCAAACTATCTCTATTCGCAGATGACATGAAGATATACACCAAAGACTCTAAAGAGTTCACCAAAAAAATTTAAGAATTAATAACGTACAACACTGAGGTCAGATATATAATTGATACACAAAATAGATTGTATTCCTCTATACAAATAATGAACTAGAAGAACAGGAGTTCAAAGTGTCTATCCCATTTATAATAGTATCAAAAACCATCAAGTACCTAGAAATTCACTTAACAAAATAGCTGAGAAATCTATAACATAAAAACTTCAAAACACTTAAGAAATTGCAGAATACCTATGGAAAGAAAAACATATTTCATGCTTATGGATCAGAAGAATTAATGTTATCAAAATGAAGCTGGAGTGATAGCATAGCATGTAGGGCACTTGCCTTGTACATGGCTGACCTGGGTTCAGTCCCAGCATCTCATATGGTCTTCTGAACTTGACAGGCATGATTTCTGAGTGGTGCAGAGCCAGAAGTAACCCCTTAGTGCCATCCAGTGTAGCCCCAAAACAAAAACAAAAACATCAAAATGGTCATTTACCTAGACTATAATATAGATTTAATATAATGCCTATCTAAATTCAGATGTCATTATTCAAGGCCTTAAAACTGTCAATTAAAATTTTTGTGTAGAACCATAAAAGACTCCAGATACCCAAAACCTTACTGACAAAAAAGAAATTGGGAGGGATCTCAATACATAATTGCAGCATGGTAAAAGTGAATATATTGTGCTAATTGAAATAAGTTACAAGAAAAAGGAGGTGTTAAGAATGAACAGAACAGGGGCCCGGGAGATAGCATGGAGGTAAGGCGTTTGCCTTTCATGCAAAAGGTCATCGGTTCGAATCCCGGTGCCCCATATGGTCCCCCATGCCTGCCAGGAGCAATTTCTGAGCATGGAGCCAGGAGTAACCCCTGAGCACTGCGAGGTGTGACCCAAAAACCAAAAAAAAAAAAATGTCCAAGAATGAACAGAACAGACCATTCGAGCCATAGAGCTAACAAGAATGAGGGAAATCATGAGGCCCTAATTTTAGCAACCAAACTTAAAAGGGTACCTGTTATGATAAGACAGGGAGTGGTGTTATGGGATGGACTCTGAAAATATTGGTGGAAGGAGGTTGACACTGATGGTGGGATTGGTGTTGAAACATTTTATGTTTAAAACTTAACTATGAATAACTTTATAAATAATAATTTTAAATGAAAACATTTTGAAGACATTCAATTTCTATATACTCCTGTCATTCATAAAACAATTTGGAAAATGTACAAAATGTATTACAGACTTGTTTTTGAAGTTTGTATTAGCAAATATATTTTGTTTGTTTTCTTGCAAAACAAATTTTTCCTTACAAGACAGTTGGCCTTGTCTAAAATGCCATTTGTTCCCCCCAAAAGGTCCTTGAAATATGGTGCTATCAAAACCAGTCCTGGGCATATTTGGTCTATGATTTGTTAAGTATACAACTATTTAACTGACTTAAAATTCTATTTATGTTTTTCTATTGTAATTCATGATGAGTTTCAGATTTTACATTAATTCTTTTTTATCCTCATCAAGTTCAGTGGGTTAAAGTTTGGAGATTGAAGTCTGTTTTGAATTCTACTTATTTGCCTCTTTAATGAGTTTCATTCTGGTAGTTGTAGCAGAATCTCTTCACACAAACAACATAGACAGTTCTTCAAAGTTCCTGCCATCATGTTACATCTAACTCTTTGCATGCTCTCTAACCTATTTAGTGTTTTTCATTATTTCCCTTTGTTTTGATGATGTTATTCTGTCTCATTTTGAATGATGGCAAAGTTATCCATATAATAGCTCTAACTAAGAACCTGGAGATTCCCTTTTTTTTTTTTTTTGAGATTCCCTTTTTATGTACATTGTTTTTTGCTACAGGAATAGAAGTGGTAGAAAAAGACATTATTATGTAACATTGACTTTTATTTTTTATTTATTCCATATTGTACTAATGTTTTAAAAAGACATAATGTTTTACAATAGAAGATGTACTTAGATATTTTATTTTTAATCATTTACAAAGGTAGAATGCTACTCATAGAAGAAATATTTGCATTTTTTGGAGGTAATACCTGATTCAGCAGATTGGATCATATTACCTGAAAACTTGGTGACCAATATTCAAAGGCAGTAGTGTGGGAGTTATCCTCAAGTATACTACCTTCTATGTAGCAATCAATATGATGTTTCTTTTGTTTTTAATTTATAATTTGTATTGTGACTGATTCATTTCTTTGCTCTTAGAAACATAAAGGATGCTTTAAATGGAGCAGGCATTTTATTTTTCCCTCTTTATGTTTTTCCTTTTTGACACTATAGTTTTCACTATTGTTAATGTAGGACATCATGCATAACACTTTAACCCCTTTCAGCACCCAGTTCTTCTCCAGAGTGTTCAGTTCCAACTATCATTGTTATGTGACTACTTTTTTATCCTACCTGTACTCGCTGCACTTCGTGGTAACTCTCCTACCATGAACTGATCCTCGTCTCTATTGTCTCTTAAAATGATAATCAAACTACCTTTTTTAAATATATGTGCCATAAATGAATGTGATTAGCGTATATCCCTCCATATCCATTTGACTTATTTCACTGAGCATAGTGCTTTCCATATCATCGACATAGAATCAAATTTTGTGATTTCCCTTTTCCAAAAAGCTGTGCATTGTGTAGATGGACCATAGTTTCTTTAGCTACTCATTTAATTGGCCACTTGGATTGTTTCCAGATACTGGCTATTGTGAATAGTGCTGTGATAGGAATGCAGAGGGCCTTTCTGCATGGTGTTTTTATGGGGGGGAGGGTTCTTAGGATATATCTCTTTATCTCTGATACTGGTACGTCTGGATCATGTGAAATTAAAGCTCAATTTCTATATTTTTCAAAGAATGTCCATTTTTTTAAATTACGAGTCAGCATTCCCACCAATAGGAAATAAGATTTTCCATCTCTCCTCATCTACAGAAGCGCTGTTGGTTTTTGTTCTCTTTGGTGTAAAATTTATATCACATGTTGTTTTGATTTTCATCTCCTTAATGATTAATGATGTGGATCATTTTTTATGTGTCTTTGACCATCAGTATTTTTTCTTTGAAGAAATGTCTGTTCATGTCTTCTCCCTATTTTTGGATGGGTTAGATATTATCCTTTTATTTGATGGATTCTGGGTGAATAGTTTATCCCATTCCCTGGGTAGTTTTTGTAATATAGTCACTCTTTCCTTTGAAGTGTAGAACCTTTTTCTTTGCTTCCACTTGCCTGGAAAGTAAACGGTGTTTCATTCTTGAAAATACCTTTAGCATCAAAGTTGCAGAATTATATGCCTACATTTTCCTCTTTGTACCTTATGGTTTCAGGTCAAACATCAAGGTCTTTAAAACGTTTTGATATGTTTTTTTGTGCGTGCTGTTGAGGAGAGGTTTAAATTCACTTTTATGCTCATAGTTGATCAGCTTTTCCAATGCCACTTGTTAAAGAGGCTTTTTATTTTGTGCCTCATTATCAAAGATTAAATGTATATCTGGGGTCAGTCTAAGGATAATAAACTCTTATCCATTTATCTGGGACCTGTCTTTATTCCTGTACCATGCTATTTTAATAACTACTGCATTAGAGTACAGTTTTTCCCCAAGGATTTCTTTAGCTATCCATGATATTTCATTGTTCTAAATGAATTTCAAGAATGTTTCCAGAATATTTGATCCAGTTATTTGAAAAATGAAGTGGATATTCTTATAGGAATTGTATATTAAATTATATTAAATATATACAATGATTTAGGAAGTATTATAATTTTAATAATGTTATTCTTCTTTGTGGTTATTCTCACCACAAAGAGTGGTGAGGACAGTTAAACAAATAACTGTACTGGGGCTAGAGAGATAGCATAGTGGTGCTTGCATTGCAAGCAGCCGATCCAGGACCTAAGGTGGTTGGTTCGAATCCCGGTGTCCCATGTGGTCCCCCGTGTCTGCCAGGAGCTATTTCTGAGCAGCCAGGAGTAACCCCTGAGTGCCGCCAGGTATGCCACCCCCCAAAAAAAGAAATAACTATACTGACAATTATGGTGACAATGTCAATGAGTGAGAGAAGTAGAAAGCCTGACTCGATATAGTCAGGGAGGCACTAGAGAAGTGGGGCTTCAGTTATATGACTGAAACCCAACTATAATCATGTCTGTAATCAAGGTACTTAAATAAAGATATTATTAAAATGATGTCAGTCCTCACAATCCATGAGCAGGATATATGCATCCATTTATTTATTATTATTTTATTTCTTGAAGAAGTATTTTGTAGTTTTCTTTGAATAGGTCTTTCATTAGTTAAATTGATCTGAGGTACTTGATTTTCTTCGGACACAATTGCAGATGTGATTTTTTAAAATGTCTCTTTCCTTTCATTTATTATTTGTATATAGAAAATCCATGAACTTTTGCCTATTAATTTTGTAGCCTGCCAATTTACCATATAAATCTATTGCTTCTAGAAGCTTTTTGGTAGTCTTTAGGATTTTCTAGACATAGTATCAGTCATCTGCAAACAGTGAGAGCTTGACTTTTTCCTTTTATATCTGGATATCTTATCTAGCCTAATTGCTATGGCAAGAACTTCCAGCACTATATTGTAGTGCTGGAAGACTACAACAAAAATTAATGTTGTATAAAATAGTTGACATTTTCCTTATTAAAAGAGAAAACTTTTAAATTCTGTGAAGTTATTCAAGCTTTCCAGAAATCTATCTTTTAATTTCAAAGATTATTTTAATAGACTATCAGTCATTCAGCATCTTTAAACTCATCTTACTTATTTTTGTGGTTCTCACAGATTCTGTCCCTGAATGTACGTGCAAAGCATAATCTCTTCACATTGAGAGCAAAAGTTAGGTAGATGAATCTTATACTAAAATTATTTTGTATGGAAAAGGTGAAGGATTATGTGGATTTAATTAAGGTCCAAACTCAGCTGACTTCGAGGTAATCAGAATGAAATTATCCTTAAGGACCTAAATTACTCAGAAAAGCTCTTAAAAGGAACTGAACCCTTCTAGTAGGAAGAGACTCACAATTAGTGTCAGAATCTTACTAAGGAGATTAAGGAATTTGCGTGCATGGCCTTGACAATGGATTCTAATCTGTACACTGAATTGGTCTCGGGAGAATTGTCAGGTGTTTTTCCTGAGTATAGAGCTATGTGTAACCCCTGATCATACTATGTATGCTTTCCATCATCAAAAGAAGATAATCAAAGTTAAAGATGCTTTTCTGCTGGCCACAAAAAAAGTATGTTGTTATGTTTTCAAGATGTTTACATGGGCATATGAGAACAAATCACAGAGCTGAGTTTAGTCCCCAAATACTAGTCATCAAAAAGTAGACTTATGATCTTGGATAAGAACTTGGATCTAACCGATAACTTTTATTTCAGATAGAACTCTTATTCTGTTTTCAAAGTCTATTTTTATTGCCCATTGTTCTCTCTTCTCAAATTAGTGAGATATGAATCTTATTGTGCAGTATTGTCTTTCTTCTTACTTATTTTTTGAATCTGATCTTTAGTTTCATATAGTTCATAGAGTTTTATATTATAGCAAAAGGTGAGATTTTATCTTTCCTAATAGCTCAATATATACTGGATATATTATAGTATATCTTCTTTATCTGTGTATGGATTTAGGCATTTAAGTTGTTTCCAGATATTGGATATAAACAAAGACAAAATTAACAAGAATGTGGTAGAGATTTATTAAATTTTTATTTTACTTTGAATTTTGGATACCTAGGAATAGAATACATAGGTGTGAATTTATATTTTGTTTTATTTTAACTTACATGTCCTTGACAGTGTGATTATGAGCCTTATTTTCACATGCTTGCTGATCATTGATATGTCTGTTCAGCTTTTCTTATTTTTGATGGGTTTGTATATTTTCTTTTTTTTTTTTTTTTTTTGGTTTTTGGGCCACACCCAGTGACGCTCAGGGGTTATTCCTGACTATTCGCTCAGAAGTCGCTCCTGGCAGGCATGGGGGGCCATATGGGGCACCGGGATTCGAACCGATGACCTTTTGCATGAAAGGCAAATGCCTTACCTCCATGCTATCTCCCGGGCCCCTGTATATTTTCTTATTGTTGAGTTTTTATGAATTTGGAGAAGAGGATGGGCCATCACCAAAGGTGCTCCAGGCTTACTTCTGACTACTCAGATCATTCCCAACATAATGTGGAGAACCATATGTGATGCTGAGTATTATAATAGTGTTGGCTACATGCAAGGAAAAGAAAAACCTTACCTGTGCAATACATCTCTATCTAGACTTTTATAACTTATATTTTAATATAAAGCAGCTTTATTCCCAACAGTGTGAGTTTTTTCACAACTTATTTAAGATCGCACAACTTGGGACTGGCGAGGTGGCGCTAGAGGTAAGGTGTCTGCCTTGCAAGCGCTAGTAAAGGAAGGACCAAGGTTTGATCCCCTGGCGTCCCATATGGTCCTCCAAAACCAGGGGCAATTTCTGAGCGCTTAGCCAGGAGTAACCCCTGAGCATCAAAAGGGTGTGACCCGAAAAACCAAAAAAAAAAAAAAAAAAGTTTACACAACTTAAAATAAGTCAGTTCATTGTTTTCTATGCTTCTTTGACCTCTCCAAAGATTATAAAATAATTTGGTGATGATGGCATACAACTTTACATGTTTTTAATACTTTACTTATTTATTGGTTGATTGGTTTCTGGGTCACAGCCAGCAGCACTGAAGGGTTAATCCTGCTGTGCACTCAGAATCACTCTTGGCAGGTTAGGGGACTATAAGGGATGCCAGGAATCAAATCAGTCCCTCTTGGGTTGACTACATGCAAAGCAAATGCCCAACCACTGTGCTATTTCTATGGCCCACGAATTACTTTTTATTGTAATTCCTTTGACCCTTATAAGTCTCAGTTTCTGAATCAGACAGCAATAGATTTTAATGTGATATTTTGAAATATAATTTTCCTACGAGTCAACGTTCCTGACTCTTTATTTGGTTTAATAATAGTCAACTTGCAGAGATAGGGTTGAAAAGGCTATCTGCTCACTTTAATTCAAAATCTCATTGAATTCTTGTAGACAATATGCAAAAACATAAGCAAAACTATGCTTTTGTTCTGAAATTCTGAGTATCACTGATAAACAAATCATACCTTTGTAACAGTATCTTATATTCACTTTCTGTAGGAAAAAAAAGTTTATAGGCTCAATGGAATATACCGAAGCACATATTTTTATTGTCTGCCAAACACTTAGATCAGTGAGCAATGTCTGCTTTTAAAGCAGACTATCTGACTATCTGACTATCAACTATCTGAGGGCTGATTTTGAAAATTTTCATTAAAATTGTTATGATAAACAAGAAAACAACTTGAAGTAAATATTTCATACTGTCAAGTGAGTTTTAGAATGTTTTTTCTATTTTTAGGAAAATAATTAATTGACTCAAATAATTTCTTGACATAGTAATACAGCTTTGCTCTGTAGATGACTAACCATATTTCGCAATTTTGATTAATGTTGCTATAATTTTTTTCTTACAATTTATTTTAGTTGCTATGATTTACAACTTTACAATACTGTTAACGATCAGTTTTCGGTTTTTGGGCCACACCCTGTGACGCTCAGGGGTTACTCCTGGCTATTCACTCAGAAGTCGCTCCTGGCAGGCACGGGGGACAATATGGGGAACCGGGGGATCGAACCGTGGTCTGTCCTAGGTTAGCGCAGGCACCTTACCTCCAGCACCACTGCCCGGCCCCCAATGATCAGTTTTCATGAACAATTCTATCATTATACTCTAGTACTAGTGTCCATTTACCATCATTTTGTCTCAGCGTCTCCTTTTTTACTTCCAAACCCCTTTCTCCCTTTATATTCTCTGCCACAGTAAACTCAGTTCTATAAGCCAGTTTTCAAATTCTATTGATTTTTGCTTTATATTATTTTCCCATTCTTCTTTATATCACACATATGAGAGAGTTCATTCTGTAATGTATCTCTTTCTGACTGATCTTATTCAGCATGTAGTATAAAAGTGCATGTATTAATCTGTTTTTATATCAAAGTAGTTGTCCATTAGTAGTATTGCACACATGTAAGTTTGTGCGTAAATTCATTTATTTATACAGATATATTCTTTATGGATATGTAGGGTTGTTTTCAGATTTTGGCTATTGTGAACAGTGCTACAATGAACATAGATACACAGCTATCTTTTCTTTTCTGATTAGAGTTTTGGGTAGAAATTACCTTGGCGTAGAGGTCAGGTGGTTGAATTTGGGGATCGCATGGAAGCTTGTTCATTAGTTTCTGATGAATGCCCATATTGTTTTCAAAATAATTAAACCAGTTGACATTCTCTTTGGCTGTGAATGAGGGTTCCTTTATTCCAACATTAATCCAACATTGATGTTTTTTTAATCATTTTTTTCTCTTTAGTATTTAGAAGTGAAATATATATCTTGGATATTCAACTTTGTCAGAAGAATGACAAATATTGTCTCCCAGTCTATAGGATATCTTTTCATTTTAGCTATTATTTCTTTTTTCTTATTTTGATAAAGTGCCATTTACTTCACTTTGCTTCCATTTAATTGACCAAGCTTTTGTTACAGCTAATTTTTATCATCCCAATTTTATACATTACAGGTCATTCCACTTAAATATCAGTATCAGACTCCACATTAGCTCTAAGTAGATAAATATCTTGATGTAAGTGGTAACAGCTAATGCCCTTGAGGTAAAAAAATGTAGTAAAACCTCAATGAAAGCACATAAGATAATGGGGGCCCATACCTACTAGTACTCAAGGGATCCCAGGTTGTGTGCTCAGGGATCATTCTTGGAAGTCCATATGATATGGTGAGGATCAAACTTGGGTGGACTACATACAAGACAAATGCGCTACCTGCTGTGCTATCATTCTGGTCTCAAGTAACAAATTATTTAATTTCATCATTAAAGTATGTCTTTGTTTTTTAATTCCTGAAGTAATATTTTATTGAAAATAGATTTTTGAGTAGACAGACTTTTTTGTGTTCCAAAGGTTCTGAAAGTGTCCTCATTTTTGTTTGTTTCAAAGAATCTTCTTCTATGTATTTCTGACTTTTTTCTGTTCTACTGACTTTTCTGCTCTTTGATCAATATTATTATATTTTATATAGGTTATATTAGCCAAAGTTATTTTCTTTTTTGTATTGATCTTTTACATTTACATGTAAACCTCAGAAGCAGAATTCATTGGTAGTATTGAGAGAATAGTACCTCAATTTCCTATCTATAAACAAAAATATATTTATATAGAATTTTTATATTTTATCAGTGTTATGTAATCTTCAGCGATAATGTTGATGTCACATGATGACTTTTCTCAAGTGATTTGAAAATTTTATGTTCAGTTAGTTTGAATTTAAGACTGAGAAAACTTAATATTGTGTTTGGTGACTTTGAGAATGTTTCCATTTTAACCTTGCGTAGGCAACCTAAATAAGTTGGTTAAGGTCACAAAACCCAATATAGAACCAACAAAGAAAATAAGGCATTATTTATGAGACATAGGGATCAGCTTATTTTTTCTTAGCAATTTTTAAGAGACAAGGCAGCTATCTGTAAAGCCATGTTTTCCATTCTTTATTCCAACCCTATTCCTTTCAGGCTAGCTATTCTGTCCCTTGGTCTTATGCTATGGGCCCCCTTTACACAATTTTAACCTGAAGTCCCCTTGAAATTTTTGGAGGCTTCCATAAATGGCACATTATTTCTCCAGGCACACCTACCCCCAGTGTCCCGCAAGATTGGTTATAAAACCCTCTTCTAGAACATTCAAAGAGAAACTTGAGTAATAGTTCTCCCTGTAAAGGGAAACTCCCTTATAATATTTTTTGAGACAATGAAACTGAACACTCTCCCCTTCCATTTCTGCTTCTTGAGTCCCCAACCCTTATTGCTCTAGACACTCTGACCTTTTCTTAGTTGCCTGGCATCCAGATAGCTGTCAACTTTCTATCCAGGTGGCCTCCATAAATATCTCAACAGAATTTATTTTCTTTAATTTTCTTTGGCCTTGTTTGAAAATTTGCTGATTGGGAGACTAGGGACAAGTATTTCCAAAGATGAATAGCCACATCTGCTAACCATTTGAATTAATTATTACACCTGTGTCATAAAACCTGCATTAATAAAGAGGTGGCAAGGAAACTCATGCTACAATCTAGACAGGACCTTCATTCCTTCCCAAGTCTCCATTCCATGGAAGGCATGCTACCATCCAATTTTCACGGCTGGCATAATATTCAGAATAACACATAAGAGCCTTTCTGTAAACCACCTTTGACTTGCATATCTGCAAATTCTCCTAATTCATTATTGAAATATTTTTCAACATTGCCCATTCTTTCCACTTTTTCAGTCTGCATTTAACTCTGGGTCTTCTCTATCATGCAACACCTAGAATATTAAAAATGGTCTCTTTTGCCATCTGCTTGCCCCTTCTGTTTGCTCTGAATACAAGATTTCCATTTTGCACATTTGATCAGGCTATACACTAGTACTTTGATGACAATGCCTGAATCTCATCTCATCTTAAAGATAATCTACATGGATCTCTTGATAGACACTAAGAAAATTACCTATGTTCTGTTGTCTCTTCTTAATCAAATACAAATGTTCCATACTGTTCTTTAAGTCTGTCTACTAATATCCCTTAGTATTCTTTTTCATATTTATGACTTATCTTTGACCTACAATTACTTTATACTCCAGTCAAGCATATCTAGCTTGCTCTCTCAGGTGGAGGAATATTTAATTCTTAGATGATGGCTGCTTCATTTAACTGCCCACAACATCCCTAAAAGATATCTTCCTTTATTTATGCCAAGCTGCTCTGCAAATATTTGTAAAGGATAATCATCACTGATGCAATTCTTGAATGCTTGTACATGATGTTCATAAAAAAGAGAGATCAACAGCATTGTAGTAAGATAGATAAAAAATAGCATATGAAAATTATGACTAGGCATAAGGAAGTAAAATTAGGCTTGGATATAAAGATAGTGTAGTAGGTAAGATGTTTATGTTACATGTACTCAACCCATGTTTAATCCCCAGCACTACATATGGTCCCTCAAACTCTTTCAGGTGTAATCCCTGAAGGAGTGAAGATTCTTGAGCAATATCAAATAAATATGCATAAATACAAAGTATTGTGAAAACATGGAGTCATTTAATTTTAAAGTGACTAATTATAGAAAATAGATATAAAATATTGATGTTTTATGTTAGTAGAAGTAAACTCCTTTTTTAAATAATTTTTGTGACCAATGTAAATTACAAATCTTTCATAGTTGTATTTAAGGTACATATTGACAGTGAATTAGAGCCATTCCACTACCAGTGATGACCTCCCTCCACCACTGTTCCCAGCATGCATCCCATATTCCCCATTTTGTCCTCTGGACTGCTGTATAACAGGTAACCTTTGTGGATAGCTTGTTGTAGATTGGGTATCTTAATTCAGTTGTTGTTAACTTTGGGTTTGATGTGTAGGTCTGATAATTTTTTATTTACACTCAATGATTTCCTTCTTTATATTAGAAAAAATTAAAGTTCTGATTAGTTCTCTATGCCATATTGAAATGTCATTTTCTTCTCTCGTTTCCACTCTTAAAGTTTCTTTTTTTCCTCACTGTGTATCCCTGCCTTCTTTCTCTTCTTTCTCCCTCATGTCCCTTCTTCACGTTTCACTTCCTTCCTTTTTAAAATTCATGCTCTGAAATCTAAGAGGAACGCAAAAGCATTAATCACACTGCAGGATACAGTGTTTGGTTAGTTGTAGCTGCTGAAGGAGATCTGTTTAGCATCAGCAGATTTTTCATTTCCTTTGGGTGGGGACAGTATGTGCTTCTCTGTTGTCCCAGGAGACAGCCAGTATAAAGGCAGGTATTGCATGTTCAAGGAAAGACAATTAAGACCAACTCCTGAAGATACAAAAGCACTTAAATTAATCTAGTACCAGAACTGGAATCCCTTAGCCTTTTTCTGATAGAAAGATGCATCTTTTACAAGTAAAAGTATTTACTTTGCTCTGTCAAATAGAATTTGACTCATTCCCTCTTTATTTTCACTCAATTGAAGTTTACATTTTTATTCTAAAACTCAATTTATACAGTTTTCAAAGGTCTCACTATAATATGAAAATATATAGCTAAACTGATCACTAACAAAACAAAAAACAAACCTTAAGGCATATCAATATTTGTGGTTTCCTATTATTTTTATTTAATAAATTTTAACTATAATTTATACAACTATTAAGCTTTATCTTAGCATATTTTAATGTATTAATAATTTGATATTTTAAATGCTATAGATTTGTGATATGAGATATGATATGAAAAAATAATATTGAAGATTGTTTCTCCATTCAAAAAAACCTGAATATTGAAATCTAAAATAACATAGATAACATTTGAGAATAATAGAGAACTTTTTAGATGAAAATAGAATATATTAATAAGTTACTATGTCTTGCTAACTGAACATCTACAAGGGCAAAAATGGGAGCAAAGTAGAAGGACAAAACCTGTTTGCAGAAGCTATGGTAAATAAATGCTAAACTGATCACTAACAAAACAAAAAAAAACAAACCTTAAGGCATATCAATATCCTATTATTTTTATTTATTAAATTTAACTATAATTTATACAACTTATAATTTATATTATTGTTATATTTTTATTGTACTATTTACTAGTAGTAACTGTATTCTCATTGTTATTCAGTAGAACTCTGGAACTTTTCCATTTCTCAAAATGGAAAGATAGATTATTTATTCAACATCCAAATTTCCCCTCTTCCAACAACTATAAATCAGCACTCTACTTGGACTCCCTATTAATTTGAGCTGAAATTACAAAATACTTTCATTTTGTGACTGGTTTATTCACATAGCATATTATTTTCAAGGATCATCCATATAATGATGAAAACTTGCAGAACTTTTAAAAATTGAGTAATATAATGATACAATGGGGCTGACAAATATAGTGGATAGGGCATTTGTTTGTACTTATATGACCCTGGTTTGCTACCCCTTATCCCATATAGTCCCATGAGATCCACCAAAATTTATACCTGAGCATAGATCCAGGAGTTCTGAACACACTTGGCTTTATTGATGTGTCATTTCACATTAAATAGGGGTTTTAGGGATAGCAATGTGACTCATAGTAGAGCATATACTTTGACTGTCAATCTCTAGGTTCAATGCCTGTTAATCACATTCTCTAAGCACTGATAGCAATAGAGATAACAGCAAATAATTAGGTATTTATATAGAATCCATTAGCACTTTATCTTTCCCTATCTGTCTTCATCATCATTTACCTTGGCAAAGAAAACAACAAAGGTTGAATTATTTGTCCAAGTTTAGATAAACTAAGAAATAAATTTATTTTTGAAGTTGTTGAAAGACTTTCATCTTTAACGGAAGTCAGTAGGCTTTAGGTGATAATAGCTTTTTGAACTTTAACTTACATCAATAAAAAATATTATCAAACTATAATAAACCTTGCTGAGGTGATGATAGATTTGAATTTACCAATTATAAACTGATTAAGAAAGACACGTCTATTCACATTATGTCTGATACAAGGGAGATGCTACAAAATTGTATAAAACCATGTACTATGGAATTAAGGAAGAAGAAATACAAATATGTAAATTGTAGTAGGTAGGTAGTCAGAAAAGTTAAATGGAAAAAGTAAAAGTTTCATTGGTGTTAAAACCATGGTGGTTGACAAGTAAAAAATAGTGAATGGGGGCATGAGGATATGACCGATCAGTAAAAAGGTAAATCTAATTCAAAGATCTGTAAATATGTATTCCTATTTAGAAATTGAGTCAAACATTTGATTCGGCAATAGAAAAGTTGACTTACATGTGTGAGATTTTGAGTGCAATGCCTTGTACTACCAAATAAAAAATAAAGGAGAGGTGTATAAAAACTATTGGAGTTTAATAATTCGACCAGGTTAGAGAAAATGGGTCAAATGGTAAAACATATACTGTAATTTTCTAAAATAATTTTATTTTCAACACACTGGATTACAAATATGTCACAGTAATATTTTAGGTACATAGTGACATTGAATCAGGGGCATACCCACCACCAACTTTTATATAACAGGCATTGACTTTGATGCTGGAAATTTGTAATTCCCTATCTCAAGTACTACTATCACTGCAACAATAACAAAATTTGGGCTATAATTATTAGTTTAAATAAATAGTCATTAAAACAGATGAATGCTCATTTAAATGCAATTAAACATTAATTTAAATAGATGGATATTTATTTAAACCAAAAATTTAAATTTATAAAAAATAAGCAGTCATTGTTGCTTTTAAAAATAAATTTGTGGGGGCCACAGCGATAGCACAGTGGTAGGTAGGGCATTTGACTTGCACATGGCTGACCCAGGACAGACCTTGTTTCAATCCCCAGCATCCCATGTGGTCTCCCAAGCCAGGAGCGATTTCTGAATGCAAAGCCATGAGTGACCCTAAGCATCACCAGGTGTGACCCCAAAACAAAACAAAGCAAAACAAAAACAAGCAAAATAAATAAATATGCGATGTAGAGAAGGAACCTAGGTTTCATAAATGTAATACATGACTCTTCAACTACACCTTGTCCCCTGAAATAAAATATTTTAGAAAATAAATGTCAATTAGTATAGGGATCATTATATATCATAGTAAGGAATATTATAAAGGATTTTTTAAAATAAAAATGGTTTGTGGTCTTCATAAATTGCAATGAATTGTAATGAATTGTAAATGAATTACATAAATTGTAATGAATCAAAACTTATATTACTTTTGCATTTTTAAATAGTTGAGTTTTAAAAAGAATTTATGAAGAAACAAAAATTATATAAAATGAACAGCCTTATACATTTTATCAATTTTTACAAAGCTGTTCATAATCGAGTTTGGGACACACAAGGCTTCAATACCAATTTTATCACCTGCTTCAGCTTACCTCCACAAAGTCCTGGTTCTATTTCTCATTACAGCATATATTCTTTTAAGCCCTATTTTTTGCCCATATGCCCCTTCATACCCCATCCCTTACAGCATTTGTTTTGTAGCAAAATATTCAAAATAATATGAAAAGAAAAGTACACATAACATAACCGTGTCTTAAGAAATGCTGTGGTGGGGGCCTGAGAGATAACACAGCAATAGGACATTTGCCTTGCACCCCGCTGATCCAGGACAGATGGTGTTTCAAATCTCAGCATCCTATATGGTCCCCTGAACCTGCCAGGAGTGATTTCTGAATGCAGATCCAGGATTAACTGCTGATAGTTGCCGGGTGTGACCCAAAAATAAATAAATGAATGAATGAATGAATGAATGAATAAATAATGCTATGGTGGAGTGATCTTTGCATGTTGGTGGCAGATATAGCATAGTACCACTGCAACTATAAAGCAAATTGGCATTATTATAAAAGAACAAATTAAATATTTTCACAAAAATTATTTTCACACTTTCACAAAATAATGGCCATCACTAGTATTGTACTTCTAAGAGCATGCCTGCTCCTTATCTTCCACAATTAATTAAATTTCTATATATTCTTCGCTTAAGCTGATTTTATAGTAGTTTACTTAATAGTAACAAATGAAACATCCCAGTTTTAAAAGTAGCTTACTTTTGTGCAATTGAGTATATTCCTGTAAAAATGTTTTTCTTAAAGATCTACTAGTTCAGCCTCTCTCTAAAGAAACGTCCTCAACTGAGAGCTCCCTTTCCAGGAGAGCAATTTATAACATTTTATGTTGCTCGTATCACTAGGATCACATATGTGTCCATATGTTTCAAAAGAAAATATCCCTTTAACGATTTTTAGAAGAATGTTTAACGGCCCTATTTAATGTTTGACCCATAGAGGAAATCTGGGAATGTTATTGCTCTCCAAATCAAATCCTTTTGTGGTTTGTAGAACAAAAGAGAGAGAGGGGAAAAATAGGACAAAAGAAAGAAGTCCATTATATTTTTTTCGATACCATTTGATCTGCTGAATTCTGCAAGGAAAAATTAGGAATGATTTGATTATCAGAGTGCTAATGATGTCACGGTGAAATGAGAACTTAGAACCATTAAATGCTAATTCCTGTATTTTACAAATAAAGAAACTGAAGCCAAGAGAAGTGAGAATATTTGTACAAGTTTGTAATAGAGTTAGAATTACACCCTCAAACTCTCACCCCTCAATATAGAGGTGAACACATGTAGCTTATTTGAGTGTAGATAGAGCTGATTTGGGGTTCTGGATTCTCCAGTTGGTAGTTGTGCAACATTTTGATCCTCCAGCTGTAAACGGGCAAATGTAACCATTTACATCTTGTGGAAATTCATTTAATATTAAATGTAATATTGCATATAAAATGGCTTACTACAGTGGTTGGGACATAGAAAGTGTTCATAAAACAGGCTTTTGTCACTCAAATGTTCTTTCTTCTGTATGTATTTTCTTTGCATTTCAGTGATTACATCTTTTTCTAGACTTTATAAAATATAAAGTCTAGACAAGGCCATCCCAAATCATTTTCTTACCTAACAGTCTTCCCATGTTTTCATAGTCCAGATGGCATGTCTTTGGATGACTATATAATAGTTTAAAATTTCCAAGTTACATCATTTCTTCAATAGTTTAGTTGGTCGAGCCAAGTTTCTAATTAATAACACTGCCAAGTTGCTAATCACATTTTATATAAAAACCAAATACAATAGGATCTGTAGGGACTAGATGATGATAGCAGACACTCCATATCAGATATATTTTAGCATTTTTTTACACCTGTAAATTGATACTGGATCATGAACTAGAGGATTAAAACTTTAATGTCAATTTTTAGCAATATCAGTTTTGAGGACTTGAGGGAAAAATCTGCAAAGGATAGTAGTCCATGAACCTATAGTTAAAAAACATTAGTTTGTAGAATTTTCTCATCTAAATCACCTCTTAACTATCACTCCTTATAAAAAAAATATTTTTTTTGTTTTTTTGGGTCACACCCGGCGACGCTCAGGGGTTACTCCTGGCTATTTGCTCAGAAGTCGCTACTGGCAGGCACGGGGGACCATATGGGAAACCGGGGGATTGAACTGCGGTCCGTCCTAGGTTAGCGCAGGCACCTTATCTCCAGCACCACCGCCCCAGCCCCCTAAAAAATTTTTTTTGAAACCCACAACACTCAGGGGTTACTCCTGGCTCTACGCTCTAAAATCACTCCTGTCAGGCCTGGGGGACCATCTGGAATGCCAGGATTTTAATCATCATCTGCGCACAAGGCAAGCACCCTACCTCCATGCTATCTCTCCGGCCTTGACATTCACTCCTTATAAAATGATAATATAATAATAATATAATCATGCAAGAAAGTTAATAACTGTGCATAACATGATATCTACAATATACAAGGTAGATTTGAAGACAATTCTAATGGCAAAGAAACAAATGCAAGAATCAACAAATAAAGCTCCATCAACTTTTAAAACTCTTATTTCTAAAAATAAACCACCACCAAACAATAGGAAAACATAAAATTTGCACTATATATTTAATAAGTGTTATATAACAATGCATACACAGATTGCACTTTGTAATGCTACAACATCAAGCGCACACACACACACACACACACCAAAAATTAGAAGAAATAATCCAATAAAAATAGTCAAAAGATCTGAATAAATATATCTCCAAAATATTTGGTATAAAAATGTTTGTTATCATTTCATAGTAAAATCAAATCAAAATTACAATGATATTTTTATTACACATTTGAATATCCCATATAAAATGATTGAACATAACATACATTGACAAGATTATGGAGAAAAAGAAAATCTGGTATATTATTAGTAGATATATAAATTTGTTTAGTTGTTGTGGGAAATGTGAAGATATTCTTGAAAAATAAAAATGAAGGGGTCAGAGTGATAGCACAGTTGTAGGGCATTATCCTTGGATGTAGCTGACCCAGTAAAGACCTGGATTTGATCCCCAGCCTCCTGTATGGTCCTCCAAAGCCAGGGGTGCTTGCTGAGTGCATAGTCAGGAGTAACTCCTGAATGTCACCGGATTTAGCCCAAAAAACAAAACAAAACAAAAAAAAATGAATATTCAATATTATAAAAGAATGGCACTCAAAGGCAGCATTTGAAATAAATATAAAAATACTAATTTGAAAAGATATTATACTTCTAGATTTATTATACAAAATAACAAAAGCATATAGCATCAATTTAAATGTACATTATTGGATAAAGAAATTGTGATGTATATTCACAAAGTGATACTACTCTGCCTTCTAAAAAATGAAATCTTTCTATCATAAAATTATGGACTTTGATATGGTTTTGCTAAGTGAAATATAGAAAGACAATTATAAGATGGTTTAGAATCAGGGGTCCTCAAACTTTTTAAACAGGGGGCCAGTTCACTGTCCCTCAGATCGTTGGAAGTCGGACTATAGTAAAAGCAAAAACTACGACCAAATTCCTATGCACACTGCATATATCTTATTTTGAAGTGAAGAAACAAAATGGGAACAAATACAGTATGTGGCCCACAGGCCGTAGTTTGAGGACCACTGGTTAGATTATTGGGACTAGAAGTAACTAAAATAAGAAAATGAACCAAATGAACTCCTAGATTCAGTGAAAACTCTAGTCACCAAAAGAAAAGGGCAGTGAGCTGGCAGGAACAAGCAAAATGATCTTATTGCCTTTTATAATTAGAGTAATGACAAATACACACATATAGGAGTAAAATCAACTGGCTAACACATCTGGCAATTGTTCAGGGGTTAATCCTGGCTCTACACAAGAATAACTCCTGGCAAATGCTTAAGGGACCATATAGAATGCTAGAGATTGAACCTGGGTCTGCCATATTCAAGGCACATGCTTGACCTGCTGTTCTGGTCCTGAAAATTCCTATTATTATAAAAAATTAATCCTATAAAAATTAAAATATAGGGAACATAACAATATATGTCCAATAAAGAGCACAGGCTTCTCCAGAGATCTAAAAGCAAAGACATCTTTTGGGATAAGGTTATATACAGTTTCTCCAAATTGCATTGGCCTACAGATCTCTGCATACACAAAAGTTAATTTGAGTATTGTCACAGGGAAGGTCTTGCACTATTAAAGGTGTTATCATATTATCACTACCATTTTACGATATCTTCTGAGGGATCTATCCTTCTCTGGTGGTTTCTGTTTCTGCATCTGGACTTTGCCTCAGTTTCTACCTTTCTAAATAGCTCAACTTTTACATCTTTCTGGGGTGTATTTTTCATTCCTGTCAGGGTTGGGCAACTTTATAAAGATCTATTATTTTCAAAAAGCTCATTACAATGAACCAAAGCCTCTGGATAAAAGTATTTGGATAAGCACACTCCAAATCTTACAAAATTAGAGAAGTCACATTTAAGATGCAAGATAATTAAGAAAACTCACATGGGGAAAATAGGTGATAAACTTTGAAACTCAATGCAGTTTTTGTTTTTAGGATCTTAATTTCCTCTTTAATTTTATCCCTGAACCACTGGTTGTTCAGTAATCAGCTATTTAATTTCCCAGTGTTTGAGTTGTGTCCCTGGTTCTATTTGGGTTTAATCTTTATTTTCAGGGCTTCATGGTCTGAGAAGATAGTTGTTATGATTTCTAATCTCTTGACATTTTAGAGGTAGATTTTGTGTTCCAACATGTGGTCTATCTTAGACATCTAAAACATCTAGATATTTTTTTCAGAAAGAAAAGCCAATAAACGCATTTGACATATTCGAACCCAGACAGCTCCATAGACTCACGCTTTTCTCAAAGAAGATGTAAACCAACATGTGAAAGGTCTTAGGTACAACTGCTATGCAGCAGAAAGCTGGCCATCTCAGGGTAAGAGACTGGACCTAGCCTCTGTCATGCTGAAGTCATGCCTGCTGCCCACATCACCCCAAATTGCCATTTTCCTGACGGCCCTGACTCATCACCCCACAAGGATTCCCTTCGGGAACACCAATTCGTCTAAACTTCTGGTATGCCAGCTTTTGGTCTGATATCACCAGGGCTTTTGGGAGTGAGTGGGGCACCCTTTCCCTGGATCTTCCTTCTTCCAGGAAGTCTGGCAGATGTAACAAGAACCCTAAAAGCTGTAATATCAGTAATAGTGTTTTGAATTGACAACTTTATTTGTTTGATGCTGTCATCCCATAAAAAAACAGCAATTTAACAGAAAAGACAGATAAAAAGAGATTACTAAATCTTCAGCTATTGTTTTAATGACTTCATTGGAGATACAATCATTTTTACAAAGGATTGTACTTTTTCTTTCTTTTTTTGAATTTTCTTTCTTCTCTTTCTTTTTATTTTTCTTTCTGTTCTTTTTAAATAACTAGTCTCTTACTTATCTGGAAACAAATGTCTTATGGTCAACTATATCATCTGTGATGCATTTTCTTTAAATAAAGTAAAGGAAAAAGAGAAAAGTCCAGATATATATTTCTATACTTCACTCTCCCACTGTATTTCCTTGCAGAGCCTTAATCTAGTTGATCTAATGAGAGTTAAATATGGTGTAGAAACTTCAAACAACTATTGCATTGCTATTAAATTCTTTCTTATGTCTATTAGCAGTTGCTTTAAGATTTTGTTTGCCTCTCATGTTCATAACTTTTTAAGAGTCTGAGATTTTGATGTATATATCCTTTGCTATTTAGAAATGATGTTAACTGTCTTTTATCACTTTGTTTTAGTCTATGTCACCTGATAATAGTATGGCTATCCTGGTCTTTCTGAAGAAACTTTTTGCTTAAAGAATTGTCATCCAAGAGACTCTTATTCATTGCTTGTGGTATTGTAGACTGGCCCAGCCTTTTTGGAAAACAAAAGCTTTTATTTCTCAAGAATCTAGAAATAAACTTTTATCTGATTCTGCAATAGCACTCCTAGATATATTCAAGGAACATAAAAACAACACAAAGAAAAACTCTTTGCATATTCATTGCAGTACTATTTACAATAGCCAGAATCTGGAAGCAATCAAATATCCAAGAACAGATAAGTGGCTTAAGTAACTGTGATATATCTACACAGTGAAATACTATGAAGCTGCTTGGAAATATGAAGTAATGAAACTTGCTTATATATGTATGAATATGGAGAGTATTATGTTCAGTGAAATGAGTCAGAGGGAAAGGGATCGGCAAGAATACTCTCACTCATTTGTGGGATATAAGAAAATAAAAGACAACATGGTAATAATTTCCAGAGACATTAAGAGATGATGGCCAGGAGGAACAGTCATGGTAGAAAGCTTGCCAAAAAGAACAACGAGTGCAGTTAGGGTAGAGGAGGGTCCATTATGATGATGCTAGCTGGAACTGATCACTCTGGATAAGAACTGGGTACTGAAAGTAGATAAAGTGACATGCATGATACCCCTTCATTAACAATACTGAAAACCACAGTGTTAAATAGTAAAAGAATGAGAGAGAGAGAAAGGTGTAAAATACCTGTACCAGAGACAGGAAAGGGGTGGTGTGGGAGGGAAACTGGGACATTGATGATGGGAGATATGCACTGGTGAAAGGTGGTATGCATTTTATTACTTAAATTCATTAACAATTTTGTTTCCATGGTGCTTAAATTGCTATTTGCAAGACAGGAAAGTCAGTCTTAAACCTTACCTAGGTCTTTTAGGTTTATTACTTTTCTCTCAAATAAGAATTTTAGGAGTGGATGAGCTCACTGTAAGGTATAACAAGTTGATTAGGAAATAAAGGGAGGTAAGGAAAAAGTCAAGGTATGATATGAGTTCAAGAGAAAATATGGGCACCTAAATAAAGGAGAGAGCTGGTACACATTCTGGTATTATAATAGGAAACTGTGACAACACACATATCAAGAGGGAAAATGTAGGAAGCATGTGCAGGGCACCACATATGTTTATGTAGCAAATGCATGCAATTCCTCTGTTCAAGTTGGCCTTACATGCATTTCTCCCAAACTGCCTCCAACCCTCCCAACCCTCTCGTCCATCCCAAGTCTGTTGCTAGGGTGATTGCAAAAAAGTTTGGGCATTTGATGATCTTTAGATATTTTTCACCTGATTGTGTGCTAGAACCTCTACTCGGGGGTCCAGTCACCTCTCCTATCAGGAGCCTCCTATACTTGGCCTGAAACTCTGCATCACAGTGGATTTATGGGCTTTTGAGATGGGTCCTTTGTGTCATAGGCCTCCATACTTGGGGGTTGGTTTGGATTTCAAACTTTGTTTTTTCCAAAACACACATTTCCATAGCCCTAGTCTATGTATCTGCAGGAAGCAGATTATAGGGCAAGAAAGGGAAGATGGAAGGTGCTGAATTGCCACATCATAGACATTGCCAAAGCTTTTGGCAACATTATTCTATTTCTTTTTCTTGAAAATTTAGAGGGAAGAAAGAGCTAAAAATAGATAGTTTGAGGCTTGTAATTTGGAGGGGTGATAGCTTCTCCAAAGAAAAAGCTTCCCCATTGCATTGTACTGACTCTGATATGATCTGGCCAAAGCAGATTCTTTTTTTTAATTAATGACTTTATTTAAACACTGTGATTATAAAACTCTTCATAATACAGTTTTTCTCTACAATTGTAAAGTTGTTCATGATTATTACTTTCTCTTTCTTCTTTCTTTCTTCTTTCCTTCCTTCTTTCTTTTTGCTTCTCTTTCTTCTTTCTTTTTTATTTCTTCTTTCTTTTTTCTTCCTTCCTTCCTTCCTTTGTTCTTTTCCTTCCTCCCTTCATTCTTTTCTTTTTTTTCTTTTCTCTATATCTTGAGTACAAGATCTCTGAGAAATCACTGCTCAGGGAAGGGAGTAAGGTATCAACTCTCACACCATGTTCCAGAGACATTAGAGATGACAGCCAGGAGGAACAGTCATGGTAGAAAGCTTGCCAAAAAGAACAATGAGAGCAGAACATGTAGGTGTCAGATATGGCTTCATGGTTGCCTGTTGGACTGGTACAATGTGAAATATGTACCATGTAAGGGCTCAGCACAGACTTTATTCAAACTAAACATATGTTCCCTGGGTAACGGAGGTTGGAAGACAAGGAAAGTGATAAATTTTCTTCTTGAAACTAAGTCTGTAGTAAGTAACCAAGTGAGGCAGGTAGAGTAGAGTAAGACTCCTTATAGCAATGAATTCTTTGAAGTAATAAAACTAATATGTCTAAAAATATTGACTAATGACTAAAATCTTTAACTCGAGCCAGATCAGATTCAAGGAAGACAGGACACCTTTCCAGGAGTAGCTCCAGCAGGCATGTTGGCATGTTGACCAAGGAAGGAATGGCAAAAAATAAGATTACCAACTTGTAACCATACAAGTATTGGACTTTTGAATAAATAGAAAGCCCATGTGAGGAAGATTGGAGAAAACACTATATAAACCAATGTGAAACAAAAGAGAGGTATACATGTGCTCCTTGGGCCTATCCACATGGTGTCCACAAGCCCATTTCACCCATGACTTCCCTCTTAAGATGTATACTTGCATGTTAGTTTGGGATACCAAGACTTTCTCCATCTTTTGAAAAACTCATGCTCACTCGAGCAAGTTACTCTTTTCCTTACCGTCTCCCTTTCTTTCTCAGGATTTCCAAATAAAACCTTCACTTCTTCTTTTGTTTGTTTGTTTTTGTTTTGGAATACACCCGGCAGAGCTCAGGGGTTATTCCTGCTTCTATGCTCAGAAATCGCTCAAGGCAGGCTCGGGGAACTATATGGGATACCGGGATTTGAACCACCATCCTTCTGCATGCAAGGCAAACATACTACCTCCATGCTATCTCTCTGGCCCCAAACCTTCACTTCTTATTTCCTCATAAATTTATTTCAAGTCTAAGACTAATGTGCCTATTACCAAAGAACAAATCCTTACTTCAAGTTGAGTTCATGGCTTTCAAGAAATTGGGTGGTAGGGATCAATTCTCACACGGATCAAGTGGATGTCAGGTGAGACTTAATGGTTACCTATTAAGGCTGGCAGAACTTAAGCATTATATGGTGCAGGAACTCATTGCCAATTTGATTGGTGATAAATTTCCCAGCCATACTCAGTGAGGGTAAAGGATGGAGAGAGGAAAGCAGAAAATTCCCTGCTCAGGGTTGCTACCTCTCTCCTCTTCACCAAAGTCAAAGGGAACCTCCACCATCATTACAGGTAATGCCTACCAGAAATACAGGATTGCAGTTTTCAAGAGATATTTTAGTAACAGGAAGTCAAGAAGTGGACCTAGAGATGAGAAATCCTATAGAATTGATATATAATAACAGGAACTTCTTTTTTGAATGTGACAAGTAAGGAATGAGGAGTGTTCCATTGGTTTTGTTCTCAAGGCAGACCAGAAAGGGGCTAAGCAAGAACCTTTGTAGGAGGGAGGAGATTTCTACAATTTTTAGATGTAAATAAAGTAGAGAAGACTTTTTATCTCTATGGAGAAATACATATGTATAATTTTCTATACTTACGTGCCACAAGATAATCATAATGTAATGCCACATGTTGAACCTAGAGCCTCATACATAAAGCGTATTTCCAAACACATACCAAAACTCTCAATAAATCTTGAACAAACATCCAGAAATTTATGTTCAGTGTTCCTCAACCACAAAATTACTCATGGATGTTGTCTTTATTATTGATTAAATTTATAATATGAAATTAGTTTTATCTGTTACTGTACATTCCTATGTATCTCCCAAATAGATTGATCATTTATTATTTCAATTTTTATTTACGTATGTAAGTGAATTTCTCATAAACAAATGTGATTAAACTAAATATACTTGCTAATACTTTACTTTTGAAACCAAATATTAGAACTTAGCATGTGATGGGGGGTTGATGGTGGTGATAAAATAATACTAACAAGGTGTGATTTAAAGTCGGCAAAGCACTAGCCCTGAAGTTGCCCAAAACAGTAAAGAATGCATCCACCAAAAAGCGTGAACTCCCTAAGAAGTTTCAAGAGAAACAGAAGTCTGTGATAAGATTATGAAAGACTCTTCCAACACTCTTCTTCTGTGACAATATGCTGAGATTTTCAAATAATTCAAGCTATTCTCTTTATAATAACAACCTAACAACATCCTTAATTGCATAGAGAAACATAAAAATAACAGTAAAAGCAAGCAGTGCACATTCCTCATTTGAAGGAAGACATTTGTATCTCAACCAGAGATGTGTAATTCTTCAAGTTTGTTGGGTAATTCATCCTTAATATTCTCTCACCTCTGTAAAAACTCATTCTTGAATGTGCAATGCACTCTGTTTCTTTGTCTCTGACTCTCTTTTCTCTCTGTCTCCTCTTCCTCCTATTCATATTATTCTTAAAAATGTTTTTACATTGCTATTTATTTCTTCTGATTCTTTTCTGCAAGGACAGATAATGGACCTAGGTAAATCAGAAGAAGTAAGAGCTTTTTCTTCTCTTGCAAAAAGCTCTAGAATGAAAATACAGCTCCCTAATATCTTAGGTGGTGAGGGCCTATTCTTTTTTATGTGTGTGTGAAAAGAAAAGAATGCTTGATAAAAGGTCATTAGACTCACAGCCAACTGTGTTCAGGGATAATTAGTTTTCAAAAAGGCTCTTAATCCTATTAAAATTTGACAGAAAATTACAAGTATTTATTAGAAATACAATTTTCCTTCTGGAAAGCTATGTGAAATACAGAATATATCTGCAACAATTTTCCTTTGACAAAGATGAAAAGCAATTATCAGGAAAATATATATATATGAGGCAATAATTATTAATAAAGAATATTTAATTTATGTGGAACATAAGAAAACATAGGCTCTAAATATATTTTTTGAAATACAAAAATAAATATATGATTATCAATACACTCTTTGTAGAAAATAACTATAAATTTCTAGTAGAAAAATATGCATGAGAAATATAAGAATTTTTTCTTTTTCTTTTTCTCTCTTCTCTTTTTTTAATATAGTTTTTATTTTAATCATATTGGCTTACATATTGTTGACAATCATATTTTAGGTACAAATTAACATAAAATCAGGAGAACTCCCATCACCAAATTGTCCTCCGTTCTCGTCCTACTTTCCATATCATCTTCCCTAAACCCCCGGGGTTGCTAAAGCAAGTGATCCTTTTTGTGTCTAGCTTACTACTTAGTGGTCTTACACCTGTTTGGTCTTGGTTACCCCCTTTCCCCCCCTAATTGGGAGGCAGGAATAGTTAGCTCAAGTTATGTGGTTTTGTTTGAAAAAGAGAAAATTAATAACCTGGAGAGAAAGGGAAAAAATAGAAGAAAATAAAAGATAACAACTATAGTCAAGTGGATTTAAGATATAGATTGATGTCATTGTAGTACAGCTAGTGAGAATATACTCATGCCATTCAGTGGTTAATGACTTTGAATAAACTTTTACTATTTTGAACTCTACCAGGCTCTAACTTAGGTGACCAAGGTCAAAAGAACAGAATAAATGGTAGCATTCTGCTCTCAAGTCTATCATCTTTCTAGCTCCCTCCTGCACTTGAGTCATCTATAATACTTTTTATTCACTTCCATTTTACCTATAGCATTTTTGAAACTATAAAGTATTGCATTATGTTGATATTTTGTTTTAATACATAAAATTAGCATTAATATGAATGATATAAATGTTTTATATACACTATATTTAAATACCTTCAATAGATTTAATCATTTTCCTATTGACTTTTTTGTTTGTTTTGGGGCCACACCCGGTGATGCTAGGGTAACTCCTGGTTATGTGCTCAGATATCACTCATGGCTTGGAGAATCATATGAGACACTGGGGGATCAAACTGTGGTCCGTTCTAGGTCAGCTGCATACCAGGCAAACACCCTACTTCAATGCCACCATTCCGGCCCCTGTCCTATTAACATTTATTGCATTATTGCCAATTTGTCACACTCAGAAGTCACTCCTGGCAGGCAATGGGGATCATACGGGATGCCAGGATTTGAACTAGATGGGCTGTGTGCAAAGCAAATAAATGCCCTACCTACCATTGTGCTATCACACCAGTCCCATACTGGGAATTTTGTTTAGAAATACATTGCTCACATTGTGAATTATATAGTTGACACATATGGGGAAAAGTGCATCTTAGAACAGCTGTGGAGGGCTACTGAATTTTATCACTAATGGGAGAGGAAAAGTCCTTTATCAAATGTCTATATTCATAAATTACCTTATTATCTTCCATGACATGTGAGAGTGCCATAAATTAGGGAAAACTTATGCATCTACTTGTCAAAGACTAGGATAAAAGGTTAGTTATGGTCAGATTATTGGAAGTATAAATGGATAAAATTTTAGGATGGAAGGTAAAAGAAATAATAGGGGGGAGCACAAAACTTTACCACACTAGCACTCCCATTTTTTCCTTTTATATTCTTTCTTTTTTTCTCCTGTGTTATTATTTGGTGTTTTGTTGTTGCTGTTGTTGTTGTTGCTAGGTGCTTTTAATTCTTTTGAGAGTTACTCTCTAGTTTTTATTATTTTATTTATTTATTTATTTATTTGAACTCTTTGTTAGGGATTTTATTTGTCTTCTTCCAGCAGAACCACACAACTTGAATCATCTTGTCTGCCTCATGAAATGAGGGGGAAAATAAAAATGAATGGTACCAGGACCAAACAGCCATATGAACATTGAGTGGAACTAAAAAAATGATCAGCCTTAAACACCAAACCCAAAGTCAACAACAACAGAATTCATATCCTATCTACAAGAAGCTATACACAGAGGGGTTACACTAGCAGTTCAGGGGGGTAAAGGAGGGAGATATGGGATATATGCTTGCAACAGGGGTGGAGAAAGAACAACCCTGGTGGTGGGAATGGCCCTGATTCATTGTCACTATGTACTTTAAATGTTACTGTGAAAGATTTGTTATTCACTTTTTGCTCACAATAAAAATTATTATAAAAATAAATAAAATAAAATCGAAGGATTAAATTTCCAAATAACCCCCAAATCCTACATCTAACCTAAAAATCAAAGTCAAAGTTATATTTTCTTAATTTTTTTTTTTTTTTGGTTCTGGGGTCACACCCGTTTGATGCTCAAGGGTTACTCCTGGCTAAGAGCTCAGAAATTGCCCCTGGGGGGGCCATATGGGACGCGGGGGGATCGAACCATAGTCCTTCCTTGGCTACCGCTTGCAAGCACAAACCTTACCTCTAGCGCCACCTCACCGGCCCCATATTCTCTTAATCTTAATAGAGATGGCAAATTCCTTCATTGTGAAATAACAAGACTCAGTCACTTAGAAGATTCACAAATGGAAATAAAAACAAATCTCAAATAAATAAAACTATGAAACTTAAAAAAAAAAGAAATAATAGTTTTGTTTTGTATCCAGTGCTGGCTGGAAAGAGAGTAAAATCAATATAGCAAATGAATGCAGAGCCTGGAAAGAGAAACCACTAGAGAAGACTGAAAAACATTATTATATTAGATTCCAAGGACACACTGCCTCTCTCTGCCTCACATTTGTTCAATTAATGATTTGAGCATTAAATTTTAAATTAATTTTAAGCTCAATAGTTGGGCTTCCTGAACCATGTACCACTGAATTCTGAGCACATAATTAAATTATCTTTGTGCAGTCTCTAGGGTCAGCTGAGTAATTATATAATCAGCAGTATGACAAATGAATTGATTAGGTCTTTATAATTTTTTTGTTTTTCTCAATTGTAAAATATAAGTCAACTACCTAGAAATTATATAAGTAATTGATACAAATTATTTGACACTTGTATATATAAAGTATTAAATGATACACTAGAGAGTTGTATTTCTAGCAATGCATTGTTTTCTTAGGAAGATTAAATATTCCTACAGGATATTCCTAAAATTAATCTTCTATATGAATAAAATTATTAAACTGTAAGTCTTTTGGGGTGCTACAAGCCATCAGATTAAAGAATTGATAAATTATTTTCATTGTCTATGACTTCCTCCAGTCAAAAAAATTTTATTAGTCTGTGTTTTTAATGATCTATATCCCATTGGGTATATTTTCAAAGCATTTCAACATCTCAAAAAAACTTATCTCCTGTCAGTAAGAAAGAAAGATGACTTCTTTTCAGACAAAATGATTTTTAACCCCTGATTTCTCTCTCTCTCTTTCTCTCTCTCTCTCTCTCTCTCAGCACACACATACACACACATACACACAATGTATACACAAATTCAAATATTTAACATTTTGGGGTTCAGAGCAATAGCGCAGTGGTAGGGCGTTTGCCTAGCACACGGCTGACCCAGGATGAACAAGGATTTGATTCCCAGCATCCCATATAATCCCCCAAGCCAGGAGCGATTTCTGAGCACATAGACAGAAGTAACCCTTGAGCGTCACCAGGTGTGGCCCAAAAACAAAATGAAAACAAACAAGAAAAATTTAGCATTTTGATATACTGATTTTTTAAATCCTACATATTCAAAACTCTAAAGTTTACCATTTTCCTACAATTGCTGGGAATTTATTCTACTATTGATTGCTATTTTTATTCTATATGCATGTGGCTTCAAGAAAAATAAGTTAAATTAAACTACATAATTATTACTCAACTCAAAAGACTATTGCGATGTCGACTGGTAAAGGGATCGATGCTCAAATATTGCATTAAATCAAATATTGCATGAATAAAATTTAATAATAAACTACTTTGTAATTTTGTATCTCGGTGAATCAATACATTTTAAAAATAATATTACAATAAAATTAAAAATAACAATGAAATTTCATCGATGAAACTATCTCATATTGTTCAGGATACCAGATAAAGTGAAAATTTAACTCATAAATAAGGGTGAATTTTTAAGTCAGATATCTAATAACATGTTAATATACAAAGCATAAAAAAGAATCAACAGCCAAAACTAAATAATGCAACTCAAATAAAAAATCCAGGCTAAAGATTTGAGTAGACCTTTTCCATAAAGAAGATACCAACAGGGGCCCGGGAGATAGCATGGAGGTAAGGTGTTTGCCTTTCATGCAAAAGGTCATCGGTTCGAATCCCGGTGCCCCATATGGTCCCCCGTGCCTGCCAGGAGCAATTTCTGAGCATGGAGCCAGGAGTAACCCCTGAGCGCTGCTGGGTGTGACCCCCCCCCCAAAAAAAAGAAGATACCAACAAGTGCATTAAAAAGTCTTTATCTCAGAAATACATATCAAAACACAATGGGATCTTATGCCTTGTGCATAAATCTTATGCCTTTTAGGATGTTTATGTGAAAAGATGGGGTGTTGGGGCTGGTGAGGTGGCGCTAGACGTAAGGTGTCTACCTTGCAAGTGCTAGCCAAGGAAGGACCGCGGTTCGATCCCCCTGGCTTCCCATATGGTCCCCCCAAGCCAGGGGCACTTTCTGAGTGCTTAGCCAGGAGTAACCCCTGAGCATCAAAAGGGTGTGGCCCTCCCAAAAAATCCCAAAAAGATGGGGTGTTAGACTGATGAAGTTGTGGAAAAATGGAACATTTGTATGAACTGGCACACACCCATGGAAAACAGTAAAGAAATTCCTCAAGATATTAACAGTGTAAATATAATATAATCCTGTGGTCTCCTTTTGGGTATTACCCAAAGGAAATTAAATAACTATCACAGAAAGAGATGTTTTTATTTTAGGGACTGGAGAGATAGTACATTTGTCTTACATATAGCAGGAGCCAGTTCAAATTGGTTTAAAATTGGCTCAAATTCAGGGTTCTCCATATATGAGCCCTGATTACCAGCAGGAATTACTTTTCAAAGCAGAGTCAGAAATAACCCTTGAGTATCAGCCAGTATTAGCCCAAACATCCCATATCCTCCCTCCAAAATAGACTACAAACAAACAAAAATGGAATCTGAGAGTTGGCCTACAGAATTGAGTTTACTGACCATAACAAGCACAAGTGAATGTGAGGGAACTTTTGGATATTGGACAAGAAATATTGGAAAGAAGTGGATATTGGAAATATGGAATATTTTGGATATTGAAATATTGGATACTGAAAAGATATGGGAAAGAAATGGATAACCCTTGTAGTAAGTAAGGTGTTGAGAAGTTGTAGGCATGAAACTCTATCATTAACAGTTTTGCAAATTATGTTGCCTGAACAAAATTTGAAGAAAAATAACAAGATATGTGTTACAGTGTTTACAGTGTATGTAAACAGTAATGTTTACAGTGGCAATTTTCATATAGCTAAAATATGAAGTAAACTGAAGTGTCCATAATAGATGAGTGGACAAGAAAAATATGTATGAGTATATATAATAAATGTCATTAATAATTTCAAAAAGAATTTTCCTTTTAGTTTTTTTTATTTTTCTTAGTTTTTCTCAAATTAATCATTTGAGATTTTATGTAAAAACATAAGTGAAATGTTTTGACAATCTGGTGTGTAAGTGGTTAAAAAGTGAATATCTTGACTAATAAAAATAAATTTCTCATATAATCATTGACCATTTCTGTTATATTTGTGTCATATATTCTCATTTATTTGTTGATGATTTGTGGCACATGTCACACCCAGTGGTACTTCTGTCTCTGTGCTCAGGGATCACTCCTGGTAGAACCTTGGGACCATATAAAATGCTATGGATTCAGTTGAGGTCAACAATGTGCCAAGCATCACCTCACTGTACTATTGTTAATAGCATCAATTCAACTTTTTTCTATATCAGAAACTAAGTATACCAGAATCTGTTATCTATAATACTAATTTGTGTCTTACTTTAAGAATCACCATATATATGTGTCTGATTTTGTGTGTGTGGAAGAGAGGTTCCTCATACAGGTCCATTCATTGCTTTTATTGTTTTTGAAGTAATACAATGCTATCTTAATACCTTTCTAAAACTCTTTCATTTATATTTCATTTTTTTATTTTAATTAAAGTGAATCACAAATCTTTCACCGTACAATTTTAGGTACACAGTGATATTGAATAAGGGACATTGCTGCCACCAATATTGTCTTCCCTCCACCCTTGTTCCCAGTATACATCCTATATCCCCCTCTTTTAACCCCACCCCCCACCCCGGCTTCTAGTTTAGGTGATCCACTCTGTGTCTAGTATGTTGTAAATTGGGTATCGATTCTGTTGTCGTTGGCTTTGGATTCGATGCTTAAGTTTGATCCTTTTTTTTTTCTACTCAATGTTCATATGACTGTTTGGTCTTGGTACCCTCCATTATTTTCCCCTCCATTAGTGGGGCGAAACAAGATGGTTCAATTTGTGTGAATCTATTTGAAGGAAAGAGAAAAAAATAATAAAATAAAATGGGGCAAAAATCAAACAAGCAAAAAAATGAGAGGAGTCCTTTAATATTTTTATGATAGCACCATGGGTTACCAAGTTGTTTATAATATGCCACCACCAGTGTGATCTTCTCTCCACCATGTCCCCAGTTTTCCATCCATTATTCAGCCTGCTCTTTTATAGTTAAAAACAAGCATCTTATAAATTGTTTGTTACAACACAAAGGTAAATGAGATGAAACAAATTATATCAATAATAGTCCACAAATGATAATTATTTTGGTTAATAAATGGTTACTATAGTCATCGGAGGATTTGCAGATCTGATCAGTGCTAGTTGAGTCTTCTGTGTCATTGTTTGGGTTCCTTGAGCTTGATGATGTTTTATACAACTTTCCCAACATATTTGTTGAAGTCCTATAGGGTTGACAGTACTATGAAAATTGGAGGTGTCCCGTAGTCTGGGAGTTATGGAGTTGTAACAATTTGGTGGTCTGGCAGTGTGATGAGATTGGCTATTTCTGTGCCAGAGATTTTTGGGTGATGTTTTGGGACTCTGACTGCCTTCATTCTAAGACCCCCAAAAGTTGTCAACCTAAACCAGACTAGCTAGGAAATTTGGCAGCATCATATTCTCCTTTTTTGAGATTAGTTTTTCCTTTCTAAAACTCGTGACACAGAGAATGAAAAATACTTCTATTCATTTTTTTCAGAAGAATTTCATTCCTTCTTGACTTTCCTGACCCAAATTTTTTAATTAAATTTTGAACAGATAATATAAATTTTGAATAGGTAACTGGTTAAAAGAAGAAACCCATTATTAAAACTCACCTACCTGTTTCTGTTACTAATCTACACTTTTCAATTTAAATAATAGCTGTTATTAGCTATTAATGGCTAATGATTTAGTATTCTTTCAAGGTAAACCAGATTTTTATGTGTGTATGTATGTGAATATATATGATATATATATAAAGTATGGTATATCTACACTTTATTGTTTTGTCCTGGGAAGTTCCATATTTTGCTTTATCTCTAATAATGCATTTTACATATTTGTGGTTAAAACAAAAGGGCTCCCTTTCTCTTTCTGACTAAAGTATTCCAATTTAATTGAAAAGGGTTTGACTTTAATTTATTGTGGCTTATTATATTTACTTAATGATATGATTTTATATCTTTTTTAATATGCTACATGTACATGAGTGCTGAAAATGCTAGATGTTAGTCTATATTTTACACAAATGCAGTTTTTATATATTGCAGTACAATTTTTTTAATT
>PVKC010000886.1:37370-57540 GCA_004027635.1 Crocidura indochinensis | reverse complement strand
GTCCTTAAGATTTACAGCAGATTTGTCAAAAGCAACTCTCAAGACCTGAGAGCAGTGGTGGGATATAGTGACAAAATTCAATGAACTGAATGCTTTGCCAAGCCAGATTTTGAAAGAAGGATACACAGCTTCGTGGATAAACAACAGCTCAGAAACTTTTCGGATTCCAACCTGCTTCCACATCCCACTATGGATCCTGATCTCCCTACTATCTTTTGCACCATCGCAGGTTTGTTTGCAGAGATAACTGAACTATGAACATTTTTGTAACCACGATGCCAAATAAATTAAAAAATAAAGAAGATATATTTCCAAACCTCTTTAGGCTCTTTTAGAAAGACGAAGAAACTGGAATACTCTTGTACTTTCTAAGAGGGCATGTATTATCATGATACCAAATGATGACAGAGAACTCAAAAAGAAAAACTATAGACATATGTCCCTAATAAATATAGATTCAAAGATTCTCAATAATATATTTACAAAACAAATCCAATAATATATTAAAGATTACACAACATGACCAAATAGGAAACACTGGAGGGATACAAAGATGGTTTAATACATACAAGCTGATCAACATAAAGCCTGTACCAGTAAAAGCAACAGTAAAAAATATGGTCATATCAATAGAAGCAGAGAAAGCATTTGACAAGATACAGTGCACATTCATGATGTCCTGATAGGACACTTTTTTAGTGAAACAAAATAGTATTTACTAAAAAAAATTTAGAGAATTGTGAGGTGAGAGAGAGAAAGAACATAGGTTTCTTCAGAGTTGAAAACGGCTCAGAGGACATAATATTATATTAATAAATATTAATTAATCTGTCTATTGTTATATGGGAATACATGTGTAATTGTTAATTCAATTTTAATTACATATTAAAATGGAGAAACATACTACTAAAGCTAGCTAACAGTAATCTTTAACAGTAGCCATTATCAGAATTACTCAATTTATTAGAATATAATGAGCCTTTTCAGTAATCTTTTAACATTATCTCATTAGCTGAAAAATCAGGTTCAGTGATATAGTGCAGGGACAGAGAACATGGCTTTTTAATCTTTAAGATGCTGGTTTTGATCCAAAAAATGAAAAACAAACAAATAAAAAAAATCCAAAACCGAACAAAATTTCAACAGTTTTTAGATACCTGTTTTAAAGTCTAGTACTAATTGTTAAATTTTTTGACTTTTCCTTTTATTCTATCTTTTCAGTATTAAAGAGAAAAGACATTAATGGCACTCACAGTTTTCTACAAGTTCAGAAACTAAAATCTGCACTTCATGGCACCTAAATGACCAACACTGTATGCAATAAATAATTAAGAAAATAGCATTTATCCTATATTAGGATAATCAGATTTAAATAATGTAAAGATTGGTGCCTTGTGCTTCTATACATAGCATTTGAAACTGGTCTTGATATAATCAACCCACATTTGTTAAAACAGGGAATACTTACTGAATAACTGAAAGACTGCTTCTGGTTAAAGCTGCAGAGCTCAAAATCTTCAGGATTAAACACCTTGCCATGTAATCATGATTATATATGGTTTCTCTATGTTTTACAGTTAAGTTTTTCGATTTAAGGTGGGTTAACAAGAATTGTTTGTAGGAACATATTTAAAAATAATTCATCATAATCTTCTGATTACTAGATCACCATTTATTACAGTCTGTGAATTAACTTGTTCACAATTAAAAATATTTAAAATTCTATTATTATTTTTTACAGTCATACCTGGCAGAATATAGGGCTTAGTCCTGGCTCTCTGTTCAAAGATCACTCCAGGCAGTGGATGCTGTGGATCAAACCACAAAGTCCAAGTGCAAGGCAAGGGTGTTACCTCCTGTAATAGCTTGCTGCTATTATGTTAAGTTCAAATCAATATGTTAAGGCTTTATTTTCACTAAGTATCACATAAATGCACTGCTATCAAGTGTCTATATTTATAATAACTAAACAGCCAAATTGGAATCACTTAATCTGTGGCTTACTTTATTACACTGAATGATTTAAACAGGTGATTTAAGGGAACAGGTTTTCTATACAGCTCGTGGCTATTACAAGTGTAAGTTGTTTTTGTTAGTTTGTTTGTTTGTGACCACATACAGCTGTGCTCAGTGTTTACTCCTGTTCTGCTCTCAGGGATCATTCCTGGCAGTGTTCAGGGATACCATATCGGATGCCAGGGATCGAATTTGTGTTGGCTGCATTTAAGACAAATGCCTTAGTCACTGTGCTATATCACTCTAGCCGAGCAAATAGTTACTTTTAAAGACAATTTACACTCTTTCTTTCCACAAAGCTCTACTTTGTATTTATAAAATCCAGAGATATTATAAAGATACAGTTGTACCCGAAAGGATACATTTGTAAATTTAATTTTTTTTCTTTTGGTTTTTGGGTCACACTTGGCTGCTCTCAGGGGTTTCTCCTGGCTCCATGCTCAGAAATCGCCCCTGGCAGGCACAGGGGACCATATGGGATGTCAAGATTCGAACCACTGTCCTTCTGCATAAAGGCAAACGCCTTACCTCCATGCTATCTCTCTGGCCCCCGTAAATTTCATTTTTAATTTTATTTATTTTACCCAGGATACATTATGATGAGAATTTTTTGGTTTAAATATTTTTTGTTGCTGTAGTATATCAAATGAATGGTATGAATATGTTTATTTTATAACGTTTAATACCTTGCACATATTAGGCTCACAAAAATGCACTAATATCTTATTAAATAGTAACCATTTTTGTCCTTAGTGGATTCGAATTTTCTATATATAACAATGCAAGGTTCTTAGTATAAAGTAATAATTTTTCAAACAATACTCCTGGAGGTTATCGTAAAGGTTTCCCTGTTCTTTCTTTACTCTAAGAAGAGATTATAATGAGGAGAATTCTGTTTTTTTTTTTCCTTCCATCTCCAAATAAGGGAGGCCAGCTCTTATGTATTTACATCTTATTTTAGAGGTGTTATCTTCCTTTTTTAAAAGGTTTATTGGTTTGTGATTAGGGCTTATTCCTGGCTCTATGCTCAAGGATAACTACAAGAGGTGCTCGAGGCACCATATGTGGTAGGAAAGATTGACACTAGGTTGGCTATGAACACTGCAAGCACCTTACCTACTGTATTATCTCTTTCACCCTAAGGATTTTATTTTATTTTGCAATTTAAGCCACATTCAGAAATGCCCAGTGGTTACTTAAAGGTGCACACTAAGCAATTACTCTTCTCAGTGCTCGGGACCATAAGGACTACCAGAGATCAAGCCCATGCAAGGCAAGGGTTCAACTTTCTGTATTATTACCCCAGTTCCTGAAATATTTTTTGTTTTTGGGCCACACCCAGCAGTGTTCAGGGGTTACTCCAAAGCTGGCAATTAAGACTTTGGTCTGTAAGGGTAACATATACTGCTATTTCTTATACTTTAAATATTATATGAGCAATTGAGATAGTGAAAAATCAGGGATGAAGGTGAGAAAGGTTAAAGAAAGAAAATAAAGAAAAAACACTCCTATGAAACTCATTAAATATTATCATCCTATCAGATTTGAATAAATGATCCTATGACCTTGAGTAGATTAAAATGTATAATTTGAAAATATATTTTCAAAAGCTATAGTAAAAAATCAGAATTTCTACTAACAAACACAGGAATGACAACAGCAATAAGGACAATTAGTTTCAATAGAGCCAATGACACTATCATTATCTTTATTTTATAATTTCACATTTGATTACATAAACGATATAAAAAATCACATCATTGTATAAAATTTTTAAAGAAAGCTAATACACCAATGCAGTAAAAGTAAACAAATATTGTTCTCAATTGCTTTTTCTTTTAGTCATAGGTGCCCCAAATCAAATTAATATTAGTATGTAAAATTCTCCAGTTACTAGTAATTTACATAGTTCTATTAAACATGTGAAAGACTATTAAGTCCAGGGTGTTTGGACAATATATTTCATTTTTTGATGGTCCCCAAATATACTGGCAAACTAAGACATATTCTGAATAAAAATTTGGCTAGAAAAATCTCTGGATAACTCAAACTATTCAAAGTTAGATTCTCTTTCAGATACAAAGGCTTTTTGTTTTGTTTGTTCATTTTGTTGTGTTGGGTTTTTTTGGCCACAGCAGGCAGCACTCAGGGATTACTCCTGGCTCTGATCTAAGAAATCATACCTGGCAGTCTCAGGGGAACATATGGGATTGCTGGGGATCAAACCAGGGTAAGCTGCATGCAAGACAAATGCCCTTCCCATTGTGCTATTGCTCCAGTTCCCTATAAAGGCCTTTATTTTCTATTGTTACAAAAAGAACAGGTCTATTTTACAGTAATTTATTTATTATGGCAATCAAAGAAAGGAGAAATGGGAGCAATATTCCAGAAGGGGGAAAGATATATCATTTATTAAAAAGAAAACAGTGAAATTTATGTCTTATGGCAAAATATGATATAAATGAAGAGCTGTATCATAGTACACTTAAATAATAACTTCCTAGTATAGATAAAGCAGGCACTCAGGATCTATTCTCTTTAACTCATCAATAATACCTACCCACATTACATGCAACATGCAAAAAGCTGACTTGTATGTTAAAGAATGCATATAGTGGATTCTTAGTAGTAGAGGTAACACAATTTAAGTCTTTAGTAAACTAATGCTTCAATAAATAAGAAGTTTCAAGCAAAGGAAAGATATCCCAATTACAAGTAAAGATAGAAATATATAAAGGCATAGTGTTTTCAGTTTTAAAGACATTAATTAATGTAATAGCAATCTAAAAACTTTTTTTCTGGTTGCTGGGACACACCTGATAGTCAGACTCAAGGTTTGCTCCTGGCTATGCTCAGGAGAGACTCCTGGCTGTTCTAGGGGGACCGGATGTGGTGCCGGAAATTGATAGTGGGTTGGCTGCATACAAGGCAAACTCACTCACTACTTCCTGTACTATTTCTCTACCCTGTACACCAGAAAATTTTCAGCAATTATTTAGTTTAGCTGAGAAATCTGACCAGTGGTCTCAGGCAGTGCTTTGTTTCTTTATAGCTTTTCCTACTATGAAATATAAACTATCAACAGCCTCCTAGTCATAGTGACAAATGAAGCGCCATCTATAAAACAAAACAAATTCTCAGCAAACTAACTTACCAGTACCTCTCTGATCTTTCTTCACCCCTAAGATTCTCTGAGTTATACAGGTTCAAAACCCCAAAGTCATATTTTATATTAAAGCCTGTCAAAACTTCCTTTTCCATTCTTAAGTTAACACCTCAAAATCTTTAAAGTTGCCCTTTTTTTCAACTCTGAAAAAAACCAGTGTTCTCTTATAAACATGTATCTCTCTTTTTCTTTACTCACATCTCTTTCAATAAAACTATTGCCTAAAAATCAAAGCAAGAATACCTTTAAACTTCTTTCCCAATTTCCAATTCCATATAAAGATATACCAAACAGATTAATTTTCCTAACAATTCCTAACCTATTCAATCTCATTCTACTGCTCAAAACTCCTACTGGATCTTTGTTATTTTCTGAGGTTTCTGAAAATACTAAGTAGACTATCTGGAGTTTAATTAACTAATGAGTTACAAATCACTGACCCTGGGGCTGGAATGGTGGCGCTGGGTGTAAGGCCTTGAATGTGCTAGCCTAGGACAGACTGCGGTTCTATCCCCTAGCGTCCTGTATGGTCCCCCAAGTCAGGAGCGATTTCTGAGCGCATACCAGGAGTAACCCCTGAGAGCACCTACCGGGTGTGGCTAAAAACAAAACAAAACAAAACAAAAACGCAAACCATTGACCCAAAACCAAAATGCTCTAGCAATAGAAACCATTATTTCACAAACTTAGTGTATTCAGGTACAATTGGAAGCAAAGTATAAACACATCACTACTAAGATGAATAGTCAACATATTAAATGCTTAAATTGCACCAAGCACAATTCTGTTTGATTTTTTTTAATAAGAACCATTCAATCCTTTTAACAACCCTCTACGGTTGGTAAATTCATTGTTTAATAGCATGAATAAAGCAGGAAAAAGTTAAGAATTTTCCAGGTGTTACACAGCCAAGAAGTGATGAAAAAAAATAAAGTCAAGTCCAAGCTGTTTGCACCAAGATTTCATGTTTTTAAATATATAGACATTACTTATATCTATCATTCAAGAATCACGAATCTCAAAAATCTAATCTTTTCAGAGAGAACTTCTACTTTTTTCAAAGTAGTGCATCATTTAGAATCTAGATAGGTTTTCATGGCTTCAATGAAATCATCTCAATCTTTGAACTGAGATAAGAAGTCTTTCATTATGTTGCTAAATTCAAGAGAGCAAACTTGTGAATGCAGAATATTACATCTCCATCACTATTAACTTTTTTATTTTGTTTTTTTTGTTTTTTGGGGGATCACATCTGGCAGCATTCAGGGGTTACTGCTGACTCAGTGCTCAAAAATTGCTCCTGGCAGGCTTGGAGTACCATAGGAGATGCCAGGAGTCGAACAGAGGTCCGTACTGGGTTGGCCGCCTGCAAGGCCCTCCTGCTGTCCTACTGCTCCAGCCCACCATCACTATTACCTATCTCTTCTCTTTCCTGTGACTATTTCATTGTCCAAATAGCAGGATAGTTCAAGTACCTCCAATTCCTCTATTGAGACTGAATGGCCTCCTAAGAGAGCATCATGTCCTGTGTTCTTTTTATGGAAGTGAGGAAAACATCTGCAAACCCCACTCTATTGACTTTTGCTCATCTCCTACTGCTCAAGATAATCTACAGGGCCAGAGAGAAAGACAAGATGAGCTGGAACATATACGTTGGTGCAGAAGAACCAGGGACACTCCACTATCACAAGGTCGGTGAGTCACTGAAAGTGTCACCCTACCACAGAGTCAGAAATTTTAGTCATTCCCAAAAAACCCATAAAGGAAAATGATTTTGATGCATGGATTCATACTAGTGACTTAGTTGAGTAAAAGTCAGGGAGAAAATGGTGATTTTTGTAGGTTGAACAGACAGGATATGAGTGAATAACACAAGAAGATGAATAAAAGGTACAAACTGATGTCTAGGGTTATGACGTGAGCTACCATGAAGGGTGTGTCACCTTATGCTGGAGTAAAGAATGACTGAAGGAGGGGGATAAGGGAGGGAAAAATAAAAGGAAGACTAAAGGAACAAGAGATTATTACTGCAAGTAAGTAAATTTGCCCTCCTTAGCATGCAATATTTGAGATGCTTCTGAAATGTCAAGTAGGTAGATCTGGAGTTCGCGATAGAAGTCAAATGTTGGTGTATACACATACTTCTATGAACTACTTTCAACTTATATATGTGGAAGTCCTCAGAATAAGTAAGCTATATTATGACAATTGCGGTATGCATTATAAGCATATATGCCCAGGTATAGTAATTTTGACATTTATTCTGCTGGGATTAAAAAAGTTTTCTGAGGTTCTTGGATCTGTAGTTTGGAGGAAATCCCAGTCATAAACCTTTTAAGTATTTCTTCTGTTAACATTATTTCTTCTTCCTCTTAGGGTATTTCCAAGGCATGAATATTAAGAATCAAGTTCTTGGATATTCTACTCATAATTCTAGTCTTTGTTCTGTTTGCTTTACCTTGCTGGAATTTCCTACTCACATATATTAAACTGAGAGTCTTTCCTCAGTTATGTTCAGTCTATTTAAGAGCTTATTGAAAGCAGTCTTCATTTCTGTAAAGTGAATTTGATATATAATATTTTTCACCAGTTTTTTTTATCATGGTTGATCGTATCCATATGGTACAAATATACCACATTAGCTATTAGAATTCTTAGCACTTTAATCATAACTTGTATGAAATTCCCAGCCTGATCATTGTACCATGCCTGCAAGATATGATCCTATTGCATGTTCTCTCATTAAAAGCATGGGTTTTCCATTCTTATCTTTGTTCTGTGATTTTTTCCTTAATAGCTGGATATTATATGTTCAATAAAACAGAAATGCTAAAATTGACTCTTAGAAATATAGTTGAATGAGGTAAAGGGAAAAAAAGAAGGCATTCTACTTTTCTAGAAACAGATCTAAATTCTTTATGGAGACTTTGGTCTAAACTATCAACCTGTAAATTCTTTTCTTCCCCTCATTCAGGTGGGAGAGGATAGACAGAGAATATGCAGTGGTCCTCAAACTATGGCCCGCAGGCCACATACTGTATTTGTTCCCATGTTGTTTCTTCACTTCAAAATAAGATATATGCAGTGTGCATAGGAATTTGTTCATAGTTTTTGTTTTTACTATAGTCCGGCCTCCAAAGATCTGAGGGACAGTGAACTGGCCCCCTATTTAAAAAGTTTGAGGACCCCTGATAGAAGATATGCCCTATGTTATCATTAGCATCTGAAATATCCCCGTTAGCCTTGACTGGTAGAATTTTCTTTTGACTCCACATGGTCTTATGAATATCAGAATATTCTGAATTATTTAAAAAAAAGGGATTAGAAAGATTCTCAAATATCTAAGGATATGACCCGCATGCAGAAAGCCTAGGTTAGATGTCTGACACATCAAGGTCTCCTAAGCTTCAATGGGAATGATTCCTGAGCACAAAATAGGAGCAAATTCCTAGCACTGCCGATATATCCCCCTAAACAAACTTTGACTACAGTCAAAAGTACTAGTGGCTCAGTTGATATTTTTTGGAGGTAAATTCATGAAACTGTGGAGGGACACCACCACCCTGAATATATATAATACCCCTTTCTCTGATTTTTTGTTTCTTTGTTTGTTTTGCATTTAAACCTCCAAAGCAGTGCTCAAGAGACTTGGATACTAATATCAGCCAACCTGGTCAGTAATTTAATGGCCTGAGGTGCAAAATGGCTCAGGCCCAGTGGTGCCAGGGATTATCTGGGTCATTCTGATGATGCTCAGGGGTCTCCAAGGCTGCAACCAGCGATGCTTAGAGAACCATGTGGTGCCAGGGATTCAACTAGAGTCAGTTACATGCAATTTACCTTAATCCCTGCATTATTTTTCCAGCCTTTCCCTAGAATTTTTAACATAGATTTCCACTCTGATGAATATTTTCAGCAATTTAAATACTGTTCAGGTTTTCCTACTTCAGTATTGGTACCTACTAAGGTTTTCACATGTGAGTCTCTGTAATTGGAGGCTAGTAAATTACACAATGAGCTCACTTCTTAAATGAACTAGGGAAAGCTGTTCGTTTTTCTTTTGTTTTATTTTTGTGCCACACTCAGGTGTACTTACTATGGGATTTACACTCAGGTAACACTCCTGACAGGGCTTGACACCATATGCGGTGCTAGAAATCGAAGTCAGGTCAGCCGCATGCAAGGTAAACACCCTATCTGCTGTACCATCTCTCCAGCTCCAAGTAGTTGAGATTTTTTTCTTTCATTTTTTGTTAGGTCCTTAGATGTTCAAGGCCAGAAACTAGAAGTATTCATTTATTCATCCATCCTCAAGTGGTACTCATGAAGCCTAGAGGCCTCTTCTGGCTATTTTCAGTCAACAGGGCTGATGGTTCAATATGAGGGATTAGAAGCAAGGTTTACTTGGTTGCTGTGGTGCCAGGGATTAGCCACAAAGGACACCCCAACAGTTCTTAGGAGGCCTCCAATCTGCACCATTAACAATCAGCACTCAAAATTCTCAGAAGTGCCTCTCCCACTATTCAAGAAGCCTTGAATAAATAATATATTTGATTACATACATGATGTGTTTGGATTTCAGTCATGTAAAGAACACCACCCATCACCAGTACAACATTCCCATCACCAATATCCCAAATCTCCCTCCTCCCCACCCAACCCCCGCCTATACTCTAGACAGGCTTTCTATAACCCTCCTACATTATCATTACTAGGATAGTTCAAAATGTAGTTATTTCTCTAACTAAACTCATCCCTGTTTGTGGTGAGCTTCATGAGATGAGCTGGAACTTCCAGCCCTTCTCTCTTTTGTGTCTGAAAATTATTATTGCAAGAATGTCTTTCATTTTTCTTAAAACCCATAGATGAGTGAGACCATTTTGCGTTTTTCTCTCTTTCTCTGACTTATTTCACTCAGAATAATAGATTCCATGTACATCCATGTATAGGAAAATTTCATGACTTCATCTCTCCTGACAGCTGCATAATAGTCCATTGTGTATATGTACCACATTTCAAGGAGGAAACTGCACTCTCCAAGCAAGTGAAAGCAGAGATAAACAGATGGGAATATATTAAGCTGAGAAGCTTCTGTACCTCAAAGGAAATAGTGCCCAGGATACAAGAGCCACCCACTGAGTGGGAGAAACTATTCACCCAATACCCATCAGATAAGAGGCTAATCTCCAAAATATACAAGGCACTGACAGAACTTTACAAGAAAAAAAAAATCTAATCCCATCAAAAAATGGGAGAAGAAATGAACAGACACTTTGACAAAGAAGAAATACAAATGGCCAAAAGACACATGAAAAAATGCTCCACATCACTAATCATCAGGGAGATGCAAATCAAAACAACTATGAGGTACCACTTCACACCACAGAGATTGGCACACATCACAAAGAATGAGAATAAACAGTGCTGGCAGGGATGTGGAGAGAAAGGAATTCTTATCCACTGCTGGTGGGAATGCCGTCTAGTTCAACCTTTATGGAAAGTGATATGGAGATTCCTCCAAAAACTGGAAATACTACGCCTAGGAATATACCTTAGGAACACAAAAATACAATACAAAAATCCCTTCCTTACACCTATATTCATTGCAGCACTATTTACCATAGCAAGAGTTTGGAAATAACCAAGATACCCTTCAACAGACGAATGGCTAGAAGACATTTTAAACTGATAGAAATGCTAATACTGGTTATGAAGCTATAAATGATTTCCTTGAATAAATGCCACTTACATTGTGTTTTACCATGAACCATTTCCCAAGCATCTATGTCCTTCCAAATGCCTAGAAGTATTTCTTCATTTGTCACTGCAATTTCCTGCGTAGACTCTACAGCAAACCATTAATAGACATTTTGTCAGTATCCATACAAAAGTCTGTTTGCTGGCTTTAAAACCTCTTAACTAAAAAGTGAGATTCTTAAGGTTCTCTAAAATTCTTAGGAAGTACTAATTTCCGTATGGGGACTATTCCAAAGAAGCAGAGCAGGTCTTTGAGTTGGGAAACTGTTAATGAAGTCAGCAATACATTAATATCTGTCATAACCTATTTATTAATATCTGCCATAAGCTATATTAGGGACAAAGAGTGCAATGTTAAAAAACAGAGGTATATTTTTTATGACCCTAGAGCTCTACCTTGTTTTTTTTTTCTCTCCTAACAAACCATAACAGGGTAATGAAAATAATTTCTACAAAGCTAATGAAAACAAAACATATATGGGCACTTTCCTATTATTTCAAACCCAAGTAGCTTTCTTTTGAGGCACTGCCATACTGAACCTAAAGGTAATCTCTTAAAAATAAAATGGTATCACATTTTGGTACCTCAACACCGGAAAAGAAAATTAGCAATCAGAGGGTGAATGAGTGGTAGCCTTCTCAACATGTTAAGTACCCACCTAGCCAGAGACAGTAAAGTTCATGTATATGAGAGGTCCATTTGAAAAGTGACATTTGTAAAAAAAAAAAAAAAAAAAAAGATCATCAGGATGATGAGAACAGGTGAGAAGAACTTTAATATCCTTCCTGCCAAGGCTTATTAGGTTGGTTACAGTAACATTTGTTACATGTAACAGCATGCTTTAAATACTGATACTTCTGGGGTCATTACTGGTGCTGGAGAGTGCTGTGGGTAGGGTGCTTGCCTGTTTATGTATTAACATTAAAGATACAGCATAATAGCAATGTTCAACAACCTGAAAAACATCTGTTTTTGATGAAATGCTTAAAGATCTGCTTTTCGGCAAGCAAAACTTTTCAGTTGCCATCATCGTGGAAATTCTGCTATGGCTAATAAGAATCTTTTAAAGTAATACAAATATTTGTATAATCTACATGTTAGAGAACAGATATCATAAAAATAGCACAGGAGAAGGCAGTATTGCTTAGTGTGACCTTCAAACTCACACAAAACTTAATTCTCTTGGGTTTAAGCTTGGCAATTGGCAGTTTTAACAAGAAGCAAGTTTCTTAAGCTTAAGAAAAAGCCAAATGAAAAGTTTGTGGAAAAAAATAAATGCAAAACATCAAAGTTTTGCATAACTACATAAAACTACCTGCAAGGAAAAATGCAATGCATGGATCAATTTCATTAAAAATTACAATTTAAATGGCGAGGCAAGCAAAAATCCTGAAACATTTAAGTTCAAGGTAGAGTATAATATTTACTAAATATGGTAAAATATATTACAGGACCATTGCAAAGGAAACAGAGACAAGAAGAAGAAACAAAATAATAGTTTTGTAAAAGAGTTTGGAACTGGAGCTGAGAAAATGAAGTTCATAAAACTTGTGGCAATATTTCATCTATTTATTTAGTTTTGGGGCTCACATCTGGCAGTGCTCAGGGTTTATTTCTGGCTCTGCATTCAGGGATCACCACAAGCAGTCCTTAGGGGAGCACATGAAATGCAGATTTGGCTTAGACCTAATAGGAGTCTGCAGCATTCACAGTAAGAGCCTTAAGTACTGTACCATCTCTATAACCCCAATATTTTAAATTTTATGGCAATATTTTTAAGGTAATAGCTGACAATATGAATTAAGGGGTTAGAAATCAACAGGTCATCAGGTGCTAGATGCCTTGAGGATGAAAATACCAATGAAGATAAAAAGAAAAGGGTGATTGGAATCAACACTTAACTAAGAATCCAAAGGACTTTGTGTCTTAGTCTAAAATATGTGAGCTATTCCTGCGAAGAAGTACTGAAGTAGAGAGACACGATACTTGAGATAAAAGTTTGAGCAAAAGAGATGATAGGTTACTTAATGTAGAGTGGCTCATCACCAGACAGAACATATGAAAAAAGAGCAAAAGGCTGAGCTTAATACTCAAAGGAACTTCACTGTCAACTGACCATTAAAGACAGTACTTGTGTGGGGCCCTGATGTGTCAGCCCCGGGTTCAATTCCGGGTACACCACACCATACCACCCCCCCACACATACACACACATACACAGTCAAAGAGAAAATGGGACCGAAAAGGATACAGAAAATGTACTGCATAATGGGAATGATGGAAAGAAACAGTATCAGAAAATCTTCAGTCTTTCATTTAAAAAAAAAATTCAAGAAGAGGAAGAACTCTAAATTTTTACCTGTAAGACTAAATAACTAGGTCAGTAGATTACACATATTCCTTTAAAATGTATGAAAAATCAGAAGAGATAGATTTCAGTTGCTATATCAAGTGATGTGATTTTATATATGTAGTTTTTAAGTTAGTTTATTTAGCTATTTAACCTAAGTTTGCTTCTTCCTACAGTAATACTTACTGTCCAGAAGTAACTTAATATTTTGACAAAATTCTAACAGACATATCTGTTTAGATAATGTAGTTATATAACAACTTCCTTCCCTCACCGCAGTAGCATGTAACTACAGTACTATGTACATTTACTATGAACTATATATTTCATCTGTTAGTTACTATCATTTAAAGGTTATCTATCATTGTTCTTACTTAGTGAAGTAATAAGACCTATTGAAAATTAGGGTACAAGGGCCGGGCGGTGGCGCTGAAGGTAAGGTGCCTGCCTTGCCTGCGCTAGCCTAGGAGGGACCGCAGTTCAATCCTCCAGTTTCCCATATGGTCCCCCAAGTTAGGAGCGACTTCTGAGCACATAGCCAGGAGTAACCCCTGAGTGTCACCAGGTGTGGCCCAAAAACCAAAAGAAAAAAGAAAATTTAGGGTACCAATACATGTCCAGCCCTGACCAAATAGCTTTAATAGTGTATTAAATTCCCTAATAGTGTATTAGGGAATATACAAAAATATAAATAAGTTCCTTTTTATATATGGGGATATTTATATAATGCTACTGGACCTTATAATAGAAGAATAAACTATAGAAATATTTTAAGTAGAAGCATTGAAAAGGGTAGATATGAAAAGTAATAAATAAAATAAAAAATCAATAAAAACATAGTGAACAGGCTCAATTTCACAAAGAAAATAAAATGTATAATTAATTCTCATTATAATCATAATGTCTAATTCTCAAGAGGACAATGAGAAATACGATTAAGGAAAAAAGAAGAAAAACTTTGAGAATGGCCAGATTCCATTTATCAGAAGAAATAACAGGAAAATGGGTATACCAAAAGATGAAGAGAAAGGAGAAACAATACTAGTTCAAGAAAAACATAGCCGAGAGAGGGAAAAATGGTGTTAGTTAAAGAAATAATAGCCAAGAAGTTTCCAAACCTAAGAAAAGAAGTAATCATAGAAATGTGCTGTATGCTCTACTACCAAAAGGGGCACAACCCCCTGCATCCAACTCAACTGAAAAAAACTTAAGAAAACTACATCTGATAACCACAAATCCTGGTGATCATGAATGCAAGCATCACAGTCAGAAGAGTAAAATTCCCAGCAAGCACAATTGCCACATATGCAAGCTTGCAAATCCTATGTGTAAGCACTGCAACTCAAAGTGTGTCACTCCCATATCTCTCATTGCAACAAAGGATAAATGGGAAAGAAAGTATGAAGAAATATAGAAGTATTCAGGGCTACAAGGGAAACACAGGGTATACAAAAGCTGTGAGCTATTGTCAAATAGAAAATTACAATAGCTACTGTCAAGAGAAAACACAATGACACATTGAGAATTCTAAGAAATAAAAAAAAAATCCAGCCAAGAATATTGTGATATGCTAAAAATTATGAGAAATGAGTTGGCATGTTTGTACTAGGCCAGTTCCATGGTCTCTCTCTTTTCTCAAACAAGATATAAACCAGGTTGTGAAAAAATCATGGGTACACTGACCATGTAGCAGAAAGCTGGGTATCTTTGAGAGCGTGGGTCAAACTTCGCCCTGCCAAAACAATTTCTGCTGTATCCATCACCCACAATCACCATTTGTTTCAATAGTCCTGACTCAGCAGCCCTGTATGATTCCCTTTAGGGCACCAATCTGACCACACTTCAGGTATGACACTCTTTTAGGCAGATATCACCAGGGCTTTTTGGAACAAGTGCAGGCATCCTTCCCTGTATCCTTCTGGGAAGACTGGCAGTTGTAACTATGTCCCTATACCCAGTAGCCATGTTTGCACTGGTTCATCTACATAGACTATACTTTTCTTGAAAAAGATAAACACTGAGCTATGAAAAATCATGAGTATACTAGCCACCTAGTAAAAATCAGGTTATCTTGGGAGGAGAGGGTGAGCCAATCCTCTAGCCAAAAACACGCCTGCTATAATCTATCATCCAGAATCACCATTTTACCAATGACCCTACTTACATCACTCTGATTCCCTTTGGGGAAAGCACTCAGACAAACTTCAGGTATGCCAGTGTTTAGGATGATATCACCAAAACTTTTTGGAGCAAGTATGGACATCCTATCTCACATACTCTTTTATTCCCAGGAAGCCTGGAAACTGAGACCATGCTCCACAAAAGCCTCAGCATCAGTAATTGAGTTGCTTTGAAATGCTCAACAACTTTGTTTGATGTTTTGATTCCTGTAGGAACACACCTAATTAAGAGAATGGACAGCTAACAACAAAAGCTTACTAAACCTTCTGTCATTGTATTTATGACTTCACTGGAGATAAAATAATTTTCACAAATGTACCCGCTATTGTACTTTCTCTTTTATTTCTTTTTTCTTTTCTTTTTTTTGGTTTTTGGGCCACACCCAAAAACGCTCAGGGGTTACTCCTGGCTATTCGCTCAGAAGTCGCTCCTGGCAGACACGGGGGACCATATGGGGACCGGGGGATCGTACCGCGGTCCATCCTAGGTTAGCACAGGCACGTTCCCCCCAGCGCCACTGCCCGGCCCCCCTATTTCTATTTTTTTAATTTCTTCTCTTCCTTTTTGTTTATTTTTGCTTTCTATTCTTTTTTTTAAATAACGTCTCTCACTTATATGAAAACAAATGTATTGTGGTCAACTATTTCAAATATGTTATGCATTTTCTTTATATAAAGTAAAAAAATTATGAGAAATAAAGCTTCCTAAAATAAACAGAAGTTAATGAATTATACTACCATCAGGCCTGCACTGTAATCAATGCTAAAAAGTGTTTTGCAGAAAAAGAAAAGGTAAAGGGTAGACACATTCTTTGGATATTCATGCATCCCAACATTGGGTGTGTAATTTCTCTTTTACAGTATACTTCTTTCAACTAGCCTATGTTCTTCATTAGACACAACTTTCCCTTATTTGTGGCCTTTATTTGTCTCTTTAGAGAATTCCATATTATCTTTAGAATTAGTGTTACTCCTCAATAAAATTACTTTACTAAATACAAAGGAAAAAAGAACATAAAATCTTGAGTATGGTGTGATACAGTAAAACAACAAAGGGTAGAACAGTGAATTCATGGAAGGAAAAACACCAGAAATAGAACAAGTAGAAAACAAAACAATGAATCCCAGTGCCAAAAGTTATAAAAAGAAAAAATTGTCAGAGAGGCTGAGTGGTGGATGGAAAGGAAGTAGGGGGATGAAGCAAATTGGCGGAGGGAATTGGACAAAGAAATTGGTGGTATCAGAACGCTATATGCCCTATACCCAATCATGAAAAATATGGTAATCCATGGTGGTTAAATAAAATTTTAAAAAGAAAGGAAAAGGAAACAAAATGGCAGCAACTGGCACATATATCAATATTCTTCCTTAAACATAAATTACAGTAATCCACCGGTTGAAAAAGACAGAAGAGACGACTAGATTAAAAAAGCAGGATCCAGGGCTGGAATGATAGTAAAGTAGGTAGGTTAACTGCCATGAGTGTAGCTGACCTGGTTTGAATCTATGGCACCCCAATATGGTACTCTGAACCTTGCCAGTGGTGATCCCAGAGAACAAAGGCAGTAATAACACTGAGAACCACTGGGTGTGACCCAAGGAAAGAAAATAAAGCAGGCTCTATCTATATAACACTTAGTCTTTTATCTGCTAAAAACGAATTTAGAATAACTGCATGAAGAAATGCAATGGTATAAAGGGGAATTGTCTTAAACAGCAGAGAGGTGTTCTTTCTACTCAGAGGGAGAGAAAGAGACAGAATAGTCTCACTCATCTATGGGTTTTAAGAAAAATTAAAGACATCGATATAATTCGCAGAGATGAGGGACAGAAGGACCGGCTCAAGATATGAAACTCACCACAAAGAGTGATGAGTGCAGTTAGAGAAATAACTATGCTGAGAACTATCATAACAATCAATGTCAGTCAATAGCCTTCCTCGAATACAGGCGGAGGGTTGGGGTGGGAGAGGGAAGAGATGGGAGCTTTGGTGATGGGAAGGTTGCATGGGTAAAGGGGGTATTCTTGTTATAACTGAAACCCAAGTACAATTATGTTTGTAATCACTATGTTTAAATAAAGAAATTATTTAATAAAAATACAGAATGTAGTTATATAGCTCAAATGGCAAAGCACAGTGCTCTGATTGTCAAGTGAATTTGAGGTAATAACCACTCTACCAGTTTATTCCTAATCTAACCAAAATCCCTTCTATAGAAAAGCTGCAGGGGGGAAATGGCAAGTTAGTTTTAGATAAGAGTTCTAGGAAATAAGAAGAGAAAGATGAAAGCTTGTTGCTTTCTTTTATATATCCTCTTCCAGTTCATGCTAAAAGTCAGAAAGCAACTTCAGAGAAAATAAAATATGAATTTTTTGGGTTTTTTTGGGGGCCACACCCAGTGACGCTCAGGGGTTACTCCTGGCTATGTGCTCAGAAATCGCTCCTGGCTTGGGGGACCATATGGGAGCCTGGGGATGGAACCGCTGTCCGTCCAAGGCTAACGCAGGCAAGGCAGGCACCTTACCTCCAGCGCCACCGCCCGGCCTCCATAAAATATGAATTTCGAAAACTTTAGCATATAAATAAAAAAAGAATCTCCAATACAATTAGGAAATTTAGGGAGAAATTGCCCATAAATTAATTTTTGCATTAAAATTTTAAAGCTTAAAAATAGTATGGCCATTTTAAAGATTTGCAATGTTTTTCCTGTTTATCCCTTTCCCTTCTTGTTAAGACTTAGACTTTATAAAGAAGCACTGCACAAATATAAGTGAATTAGACAGAATGCTCTTTGGTACAATTCAGCAGGTAAAACTTTCATCAGGAAAGTTTTAAGAATGACCAGGTGAATTTTAAAGCACTTTCTCTAATAAGATTGGATAATACAAGCCTCTGGGAGTACAAATTTTCTTTAAGTTGGCAGAACCTATTCCTCATTCATTTTATTTACAGTCAACTCTATTATCATAGTAATAGAGGATAGTAGTTATCAAGAATAAACATAATTTTTATTAAACTGGTTTCTATTTTTTAATTAAAATCTTTTGTTAGCAACTTATAATAATCAAATTTATTTGCACTTTATACCTTGTTGCTGTAATTTCAACAAAGCATAATAATAACAGATATTAGAGATTCCTATTTATTAAACAAATTCCTTAAACCTTTATCATTTTCACAATACCATAATTAGATATTATTTTCAACATGTACATTAAGGAAATGAAGCCCTGTTTAGAGGAAATCAATCTTAACACACACACAGAAATTAACAGAATCTGAAACTAGATCAATTTGACCTTTTCTAGTAGCCTCTATCGTTTTAACAAAGTAAAACTAAAAAAGGTAGCGACCAGTTATTGTAACACAGCATATGTGTGTTATGTGTATATGTAGAGAGAGAGGAATACTAGGAACTGAACCTTTGACTTCACACACTGAATATGTATGTATGCCCTCTACCACTGCCTCTCCTACATCCCCTAGCCCACCTCCCTCTCTGAAAGTTGTACTGTTTTATTTAATTGAAGCTTAACTGACTTATACAGAACATTGAATCAGTTCAACACATTGATGCTCAACACATTGATGCACAACACGCTGTATGATATTCTTACAAAATACAAATAATCATCTTACATCAATTTTCTTCCTATCATATTGGTTTTGCATTTCTATAATTTTGTATTACTACTTATGGTCTCCGTGCTTGTATACTATCCATCCCCATAACTTACTTTATAACTAGAAATTAGCACTTTCTTGGTTCTCTTCACCCTTTTGCCTTCTTCAACCTTTTGCCCAGTCTAGCAAATGCCACCCCTTTCTGCCCCAAGCATGGTAACTAGCTCTTTATTCTCTGGATTTGAAATCATTTTTGCCTTATTTTATTTAAGGTTCTACAAATATATGCAATCATATGATATTTTTTCTATCTTACTTCAGAGTTAGTCTAGTATCCTAGTATCCTCACAGTCAGTGCTACTCTTTATGGAAAAACTTTCATTTGTTTTATGATTATGTAGTACTTTGTGTATGTGTGTGGGCTGTGCCATTTATTGGCAGACAGGTTGTTTCATTTATGGATCTTAAGTAATATGGTCATGAACATAACAATGTATATATTTTCTGAATTACTGTTTTTACTTCGACTCAGAAGTAAAGTTACTAGATCACATGATATTTTAGAATATTCTAAATGCTTTTTGAAAAAGAGCCTGTAATCATTTGACACTGCCACCAATTGTGTATGGAAAGGTGCCTTTCTCTACATTTATGTTACTTTCTTGTTTTCTTGATTATAGCTATCCTTACAAATATGAAACACAGCCAGTGCACAATGAAGTCTCTTATTTGCATTTTTTTTGATGAATAGTGATACAGATTATTTTTTCCAGTTGAGTTGAATTACTACTCTGGAAAAAAGTATTTAAATCCTCAGCCCTTTAAAAATCAGTTACTCAGGACCAGAGTGGTGGTACAAGCACTAAGGCATCTGTCTTGTGCATGCTAGCCTAGGACAAATCATGGTTCGATTCCCAAGCTCCTCCCAAGCCAGGAGTGATTTCTGAACATATAGCCAGGAGTAACCCCAAAGTGACACCAGGTGTGGGTGAATAACAAAGAAAGGCAAAGAAAGAGAGAAAGAAAGAAAGAAAGAAAGAAAGAAAGAAAGAAAGAAAGAAAGAAAGAAAGAAAGA